>JACXGI010001353.1:0-15238 GCA_016801175.1 Esox masquinongy
CATCTAACCAGGGTCACAGCATCTAACCAGGGTCACAGCATCTAACCAGGATCACCGCATCTAACCAGGAACCCAAATGGAATCCAAACAAATCAAAAGGTTAAAAAATCTCTTGCTCTGTCCCAGAGCAAAGCAGTTAACCTAGTTGTTCCCCAGCTAGATGCAGTAAATAAGAATATGTTCTTAGTCAAGTTACTTGGAAAAATAAAGGTAAAATAAGGGTAAAATAATAATAATATTATAATAATAGACTCAGGGAAGAACAGGGCAGTTTTGCTTCCTTAATTAAAATCGTTACTTGGATAAAATGACGTTACTACAGCAGCTAACTAGCTAATTGAAGGAAGACTGAATTTAGTTTTTTACGTTATTAGCTGGTTAGCTTCTGTTTTGCGATACAAATTGGTTGACTCAGGATAAACTGGATGTAAAAGACAAGTGTTTTGTTTATATTATCAAAGGCAAAAATACCACTCCATTAAGAGCCACGCCTCGCAGTATTTTGTATAAAATACTAAGTACAAATACTTAGCATGTCACTCCCATAGAATGATAGAGTCTCTCCCACTAAGGCCAACTTTAGATTGTTAATAGACTGGTATGCAGTGTGTGCCATAGCCTGGAGACAACATTAACTACTGACACCAACCGTATACTTTTCCAGCCATTCATGATTTTGAGAACCATGGGCAACGTCCAGGAAATGCCACTGTGTTAGTTCAGGGCTAGCCCAGGACTAGCAACCCTTGATATTCATAGCACCACCCATAATGCTCTCACAGGCATTGTGAACATCTTTTTTTCCCAACGCTCCCAAAAAACTGCTTTATCAACAAACTGTTTGAAAGGGACTGGGTGTCTGGTGGACTCTCAACCTATCAGAATCTACGCAGATCAAAGAGAGCTGTCTTCTTTTTTCTTTTCTTTGATGTGTCTGTTATAGAGTCCCAAACTCAGTTCCCTAAGGTTGTATAGGGGAGCTTCTATTAATATTCCTGTGTGATCTGCCCTCCAGCAACACTTGGCAACAACATAAAGCTGTGAAAAGGTTCCCACCGGTTTCTACACTGGTCTTTCCTCTATCTAGCTTATGTATGTGTGTGTGTGTGTGTGTGTGTGTGTGTGTGTGTGTGTGTGCGTGTGTGCGTGCCTGCACATGTGTCCAAATGCCCTTAAAGTAGAAGTAACAGTGTTAATTGGTAACATTGTCCATGTACATTGTCACTTAATGTTGCATACATAAGCGTTGCTAACAGCTCCTGCTCCTATTCACTTTGTTTTGCTGCCACCCATTGCCCACACAACCCTGCCATAACATGCGGAATTTTGACCCACTTGAAGTTGCTAAACAATTCAGTTGTTGATCGGAATATGAGAGCAGTACTAGAGTACAGTAACAAGCATTCACAGGCTACTAGTATTACCCAAAGCAGTGGGACTCATTTTCAAGAGCTAACCATCCTTTGGAGTACTTGATATTCGGAGCACAGCTCAATGTCCTTGAATTTAAAAAAAGAAGCTTGCACTGTTGAATAGAGCTGTGGTTAACAAAGTTCCAGAGACTAAATGAGACCTGAAACCGTGAAACACATTTTGCCCAGTAAGAAGTATATGTGATGTCATTGCTGTCATGCAGTTACATCGACAGTGTTTATATACTGTATTTCATCATACATTTCAAATTATCCTAAAATATTAAAGCAGTGAAGAAGCAACATGGTCTCTTCAATAGTCAGTCCAATTTTAAAGGGAAGTATAATATGAGCATAGTAAACCGCTGGTGTCCGGTTATTTTGGGCAGAATGTGGGTGTCTGTATATCCTACACGATTTCTGAAAATCTCCATGGCAACCATGAATTCTTTCCTGCACTAATTTTACAATATACCACCCAAGACACAGTATACCACAAAAGAAACAATATACCTGAAAAGAAACCATATATAATACTAAAGAAACAGTTTATCACTAAAGAAACTATTTCACTCCTGTCAAAAAGGTTTTGGCACACCTCGCATCAGACGCAGATTTATTTTGTTTGTTTGATGAGCTTTCAGTCCTTATGCCTTCTTTCAGTCAATCTCCAACTGGTCTGATGTTCAACCTACCACTTCCTCTGATGAAGGCCAAACCACTGAAAGCTCAGCTAACTAACAACAAGCTTAGCAACTACATAAAAAAGCTTGCATCTGACGGGAACAAAGCTTAGACTTTTTCTCCAGTTTGCTATTTTGTCTCCAGCAAACCAACGCTTTCTCAGAATTGCTAGTGGTTGTGTGACAGATTCATTCTATTATCTACAGTATGACCACTCACTGATAACACATAAAAATGACATTTTCTCATGGTGTCGCCGACTTGGCAAGAGCATGGTTCTTGCATTGTCAGGGTTTTGGCTTTGATGGGGGCCAATCAGAATATATACAGCCAGTACTGAAGTTGCTCTGCATAAGAGTATTTGCTAAATAAAATGACATAGATGTAACACTTCCCTATGAAGAAATCGTTTAGGGTCAAGAGCTTAATGAAGACTGAAGAGTCCGTTTTGCCATAGCAATAATACCACACAAATTAAAATGTAACGAAGCTGTCGTTCCAGCAGGGCTGAGATATTTTGTGCTAACCCAAAGTAGGTTAAGCAGATTTGATTCTCACAACATATGACGCAGATTCCAGTTGCTCACCGTTGCGCCTGTCCCCAAGCAGTGCTAATAATCCTGGCTGCAAACAAGCTGTCAGTTTCACTCACTTCTCTCCACAAATGTAACACTTTTTCAATGGAATGCTGCAGGGAGTTTGCCATTGTGGCTTAACCCTCAACTTCCCGGCCACTCCAAGACACAGAGGACCAGAACTAGTCTGATGAGCACATCCATCACTCAGGAAATGGTATGTGAATAGGGACTCTGGATTATGTGATCGTTTTGCTGCACCACAGCCCCAATAAGTTATCTTATCTCTGCCCTGGTGCATTGGAGTGGTTGGTGTCACTCAGCAGGCATATTTGGTTAAACATCCATGAAAATATTGTCCCATCCGTGTCATTATGAAGCCCATCCACAAATCAAAAACATCAGGCAGCATTGTGCCCCCTGTGGACAATAACACAACATTAGCCATCCCCAAACCTCCTCACAGAATCAGTGAAATCCAGAGCCGGTCGTCTAGGATAAACATCAATCAAATTATTTTTGGTAATTAGGTCAAGCATGTGGCGCAAGCATTCCTAAAGGTGTAATTTCCACCTTAATTTGGTAAAAGTCATCACTTAGATGTGGTCAAGATCTTTACCAGTAATTCCATGCAAAAGTGTGTTTTTTCTCTGTTAGCATGTCGGTCCTCTATGCCGTATAGTGGGACCATTCAACCCCCATCCTCGAAGGGAAAAAACATTCTCCTGTCATTTTAATCAGGGACTGAATCAGACCCAGGTCAACCCAAATGCAGTTATCTACCAGGTAGAAGCAATCTGTTTAGACAATTCAGGACTAGAGGCGAAGAGCCCTTACAATACACCAACAGGACAACCTGTCCCTCAAGCACGTGCGACTGGTCAGTCGTATTGGCAGCATCTCAGTTAGGTAAATCTGTCCTCTGTCTTAGATCCACAGCTTATAAGGACCAGGATTCACAACAAACTAAAAGATCCCTTAGGCCTGGTGTGTGACCACACCACTACACTATAACTGCCGGTTCGCAAAAATACAAGATAAGCTTGAGGAATTGTTTTAAGATAGTGTTAACCATTGCTTGAGCAGCTTTTTTGGTATAAGACATTTAACAGCTAATTAGCATGTTTGATTCTCATGAGCTTGATTAAGGTGTGTGCAGTGAACCTCACTTTGAAAGTTCCTAAAATGCCAGAAAATCTGCAGCACTGATCAAATCCTTGGCTTGTTGTTTAGCCTCAAGCCTAGTTTATACCTAGTACTAACTTGTACCCATCGTCCTGATCTTGTCAATGTGCTGATAGATGATTAAAAGACACGGTAGATGATTAAAAGACACTGTGATCTGATTGTGATCAGATCTTCCAGAGCACCTCCAGAGGTCAGGCAGGAATTGTGTCAATGTGATATCAATCAAATACAAACAGATCTGGATGGACAGAATATTGAAATGCTTATTATACCTGCCACTAAAATCATTGACCCAGACTGCCACTGACTTTAGTAATTATTTTTAAATATCGTTCAAATAATTTGCATACAGCAAGGCAACATCTAATCTAGTCACAATGTAGACACAGCAGTCAGTTAAGAGACATGTTAATATACAAAACGTAGACAGAACAAATCTCTATCAGATAGTCATTGAATCATATTGACGTGATCCAACTAATATTTGCACAAGCTTCTATTGATCAGAAAGCAGGCCCTGGAAATGCGGGTTTTTTGCAGTGGTGGGGTTAAATGATGTAAAGAAGCTTATAAATGACTTTTTTGTTTATTCTGAGGCTACCCGTTTTACATTGTATTAGAGCTAACCACATTCCCCAATAAGAGGCTCTAGGAGCATGACAAACAATCCTACATTGTGAGAAAGTTCATTCTCCTTTGTCTTGTACATGCTTCCATGCTTATTTAAGTATGTTTTATATTTAAGGTGAGCCCCAATTGAGATGTTATGTTGTTTCTCCACTGTAAAATGTGTCCTCAATCAATCAATCAAATTTATTTATAAAGCCCTTTTTACATCAGCAGTTGTCACAAAGTGCTTTTACAAAACCCCCAGCCAGAAACCCCAAGGAGCAATCAACAATAGTGTTGATGCACAGTCGCTTGGAAAAACTCCCTAAAAGGGGCCAAAACTTAGGAAAGGTTTTGGCACCTTCTGTCATTGGAGGTAATTAGGTTAATTATTTTAGCATAACCATTGCGCCAACATCAAATGCATCTATTATGTCCAGTATGAAAGACAGTTTCATGTAGGTACTATAGCTTATAGACAGTGATGTTTCCATGCAATACGGATGAAAGTTTTGACATACGGAATGTAACGTCTGATGTTTCCATGCAATATGAGCAAACGTTGTTAGATCTGGAATGTAACGTATGACGTCTGAAATGTGTTTTTACCGTGATCAGGTGGCAGAGGTCAGCTTCTTGAGCTGGTTGTGGAATTCAGAGGCTAACCATTAGTAGACTTGGTGGGATGAGGCAGGCATACTTTGGTTCTACACAAGCTCTATCTATCTATCATGTAAAACCACTCCAAACATGAAACTGAAATTCTAAAGATAAAGTTACAAAAAAATGAAACTGAAATTCATTTACTGAAATTAAATGAAATTGAAAACATCACTATCTGGAATAGAACAGGCCCTGGAACATGGAGGCTGAATAGGACCTTTTAAGGTGACAGATACAAGACATTTAATGGAGAATGAACCAAATGTGATGCTGGCAGGGTCAATATAGAGAAACCTCAGGCCATTTTGGTGCTACTTTCAGCATTTGCCTCCCAATTAGGCCAAAGGAATTGTGATGTCATGGAAAACCAGAATAGCATTTTACCGAGGGGTGTCCACTCCTGCAGGGGACCAATGTTTCCATGGTCAGAAACAACGACTGAAACAACCAAAATATCTGAGGTGTTTCACACATTCAGCACCTACGTGTACATTAATTGCACACACAAACACACACACACAGACACACACACACACACACACACACACACACACACACACACAGGCACATTTAAACACAGGCACCAGCGCTCGCATACAAAAACACACACACACACACACACACACACTAACATAAAACTAAACATTAATTACATAAACTCATCCACAAGTACATGGGAATTTTCAGTGGATACATTTTGAGGATGGAACATTTCTTAATGATGTTTCAATTCATTTGTTTTAGCTATACGCACACACATACACCATTAACCATTTATCTTAATGGGCATACCAAAGTTGATTGCCCTAAAAATCCTACATTTACTAATCCTAACCTTAAATCCTAACCCTTATCTTAACCTCCATAACCTAATGTTTATGCCCTAAACTGAACCTAGTCAAATACCTAACCCTAAACCTAACTTCTACCCTAAACCTAACACTTTTAGGTTAATTCTTTTCAAAATGAGGACAGGGAAAATGTACCTATTAGTCAAGTTTTTCTGATTTAACCATAGTTTGGACATTTTTCTCTCTATTATACAGTTAAGTCAGAAACACACACACTTGCCACTGTGTAAGAGTGTGTTTGTTTGTGAAGTTCCTGGTGTGTGTTGATGAGACTACTGAGTATACTGTATCACTGCATCACATTGCTCCACTTCTTTAAGCAGGACTGCAGAAATCTGTGGAACTGGCCCCGAGCCAAGTTACTTACTTGGCTCTATAATGCTGAATGGCCATAGTGTTGAACCACAGGCAGACCACAGAAAGTAGTAAAGTCTAATGATATACTGATCAGAACACTGAGATATCATATCAGCAGTAACAGAATCATAAAATCTTCTCTGGCTGACTGTAAAAGAGGGAATTGATCTTACCCAACAAGCCAACGTGCAGCAGGTGCACCACTGAGTGCTTGACTGTCAAACGCCCCAGTGATCAGCCTTTACGGTGGAGCACCGCAGCATGCTGTAGCACCAGTCCACCAAGAATTCTGTCCGCCCTCCGGGACTGGTGTCTTTCTAACTGAGTACGTCCTACTCCGTATCAGTTCCTAGTCAGCCCGTCTCTCCTCCTGTCCCTGCGATGCAGTAGTGGCCAGGGAAGTGTGCTGTCCCTGGGAAAAAGGTCTCGAGCGGCACAGTGATCAGGGGGAATTGTGGAAGCTGCTCTGTCGTACTGAGACAGAGCTGGTGAATGCAGCACTAGGGACCTCTGCCAGTTTGTCAGCTGTATGCAGTATTGACGGAGCTGCTGGGTGGATGCTAACACAGCAGGAATTCTCACAATGCTCTCCTCCCTCCCTCCTTCCTTCACTCCACTCCAACACCCACCCCCCACCTCCTTTAACACACACGCACATAAACACACACTGTCCCCCTCCTGGTCAGATCATTTCAGATGCCAAAAGCCCTATAATGATATCATATCCATTATATGGGTTTTGACGATTGTATTGTCATATACATTTATAAATGATTTATGCAGCGGCTAAAATTAATAATTATTGCTATAACAAACTAGTTGTGAAGGAGTTATTTCATGAGGTAATTAACAAATATATTAGCTGTCAACGTATTTATAAATATATTTATACAGTAACTACATTGATACATTTAATGGATCGGATAGTAGCGATAAACAACTGTGTTAATGAATACTTCTTACACTGAAATATTTGAGTAAAGATACAAATCACTAACTAATTATTACTAAAGTCTTTCGTGCAGCCTCATCTAAACCCAAGACTACATCTGTGGGAAATTTATAAAGGTCCATTTACTGCCCAAAGGATGCCCATTCTGTAAGTAGCCATTACAGCAGGCAATGCCATCACCTAATGCTCAATAAAAGTCAATACACCTAGCTTATCAACAGTAAAATAATACATAAACAACACAGAATGTTAAAAGGACAAAATAAAAATATATTATTGAAAATGTTTTGACACAGCATTCATATGTCTGTAATAATCAGTTTTTCATATTTTGTCCCAGTTTTCTACTGAATGCCCATAAGACCTTATTTATTTACTGAATTGATTGGAAATGGCACAATTTTTGTTTGCTCTGCTTAAGAGCTTTGGCCAGCTCCGATTGAGGTCACTGGTGCCTCACCTACCACAAGGAGTCGCCAGAGCATGATGAGAGAAGGCAACCCTGTCTGTAGATGCAGCAATGACAGCTGTAGAACGACAGTGACTAGTGTAACCGATTTGAAATAGCTATCCAGCTAGCGGTGCACGCTCATCGCATTTCAGACCCTCAAATCAAGGGGTGATGGAATGGTTTTTCAGTGGTGATATGTTCAGCGGACCATTGTTTTGCTCGTTTGTGTCTTCCCTAATTTGAAAAAGTCCCCTACAAGTCCACTTTAACAGTTTTCTCCTGTCTTTTTATATATATTCTTTTAAGTATGTGTTTGTACACCCAAACACACTACTTACATTATAGACCATTTTGCTGTAAATTTACCTATTTTCTTTAAAAGTTAGTCCCCAAAAATAAAATAATTTCATGTAGTTGATTTTTGCAGTCCAAATACGTGAAATGTAATAAAACAATTCACATAGGCTATTAGTTGGCAGTAATGGATTTCCATATAAACCCTTAGAAATTTGAACAGCAACGGCTTATATTTTGAGTAATAGCAAAGCTTGTACGCAAAATCCTGAATCTCCTCCTGTTTCTCTACTCTCTACATTTTTGTGCCAGACGGGTCAGAAGATTTAACTTGTTTGTAGCTCAAAACCAGGTGTAATAGGGTGTAATGGCCTGTGTGGGTTTGTGTGGTTAGCGAACAAATAATGGATGCTTTGCTTTTTGCTCTCTAGCGACTGCCTGTGGTGGTATTGACGTTTGTAAGCTCAAACGAGGTGAAAGGCCCGATGAAGCAGGTTTTTAATCACGAAAATTGTAGAGAAAAACAAAAAAGAAATCATCTGAATGGCGCTGCACCAGCCACTGCCTCAACTACCTGCGTCATGGCGAGACGTGGGTTGAAATCCTGCTCGCTGATTAGCCCAGGGTTCCCACTCGCTCCCACTTAGAAATTGGTTAGCCCTGTCCTGGTTTGGGTGGTTAGTAATCTATCTTGCCTCGTGGCGTTCCTTGTTGCACCTTGGGCAACTGTGACCTCAATCGAGGTAGAAGACAAAATGGCTAGTATCTAAACTATAAACAATAGTACTTTAAATCTAGTGCAAATGTGCATTAATTTATTTCCTGTGATAACAATTAACTGTTATTTTAGATTCTGATATAGGTATGTATTGTATACACATAAATATATTATAATTTCCTTTAATTGTTGAAATGACTACTTTAGTAACAGTAAACGGCCCTAAATAGCTAACTGAATTTGCCCAAGCAAGAGAGACTGATGATTGGATTTAGCAACTGTAACTCCCTGCGGAGTTCACTAACTAGCTACGCACCTCACGTGAAGCCTGACTCTGGCCAATGAGGTTTGAGTCTGACAAAAAATGTAGTGGTGTTGACAACAACCACCGGTGTTGGGCGTGCTGACTGCAGTTAAAGATATCTACCCTGCGAGCGACCCAGGTTGTGCACTTGTCCACGCAAATGAAATCAAGGGTCCGATGGTGCTGCTTTTGTAAATTGGACCGGCGTTTAAGATGGCAATTTTTCGGCTTTTGATGGGGATTTCCCTGAGGGAAAGTGGCTTAGGGGATGTCTACTTTGTGAATGTGGTCCAGCCCATGTTTATTTTAACTCCTCGACAGGAAGTCAGGAAACACAAACAGACTTCACATCGCCAACGTCTGGTGAGAGAGCAATATATTTACAGCTGAACCAAGACGTTTTGCCTTGTGCGGATGGGGACAATTACTCCACATTGAGATGCCCTGCCGCTCTGCAGCACAAGTCAATAAATGGAGCAATAAACAGTGTTATGGTTGCCTTGAAGTCATCTTCTCCAACTGAACATGTAACAAGCTTCCAACCCTGTTAAGGACCCCACATTGTCATCCAAACACAGGCCTCATCTGGCTGAGAGGATATCTCCATGCTGTCTGACCACTGCGTCACACCATCTCTATGTCCCCTGATGCTGGCCCAACCAGGAGTGTAAGGCAAGAGAGCCAGGCGAAAGAGAAAAATTACAGGGGGGGGCAGTCACCTTGGGGAGAGACAAAATGGCTTCTCCCCAAGGGCAAGGGCATGGTCACAATACAACATCACTGGTGTAACTCAGTTTATTGTAATGACAGTAATCTTCTGAGATGTCCTGTGACTGCCTGCCATGTACCGTGCTCCAAAAACCCAGATTAAAGGACTGCGCCACATGGGTGACCCATTTATGTGCTATGATCTTTAAATGTTAATGTTGGATGCTTTAAACGAAGGCTTAAACAATCTCTGGCCAATACTACACTGTAAATACCAAACTTCTGATTTCACTAATATTGACAGAGTGACTCACTTATTGTATTCTTACTTGTCATAATTGGGATAGTTTGGCTGTTCCCTTCTTACATTTACAGCAGTCTTTCTTAAAACAACGGCTCTGGCTTCTTGTACAATATACAGCAGTATTGTTGAGCCAAAATGTGCATTAAGTACTTAGCCCACCATGTGGCCAAGTCCCTCCCCCACAAAGAAACACATCTCAGAAGAGCTGTGGCTTTGGAATCCATCTTTTTATTCCCTCTCTAATTAGCAATGCAGTGAAAGACCATGAAGGAAAGCGTCTACATCTGTTTATATGAATCTATTAAGGGACAGTTCTACATTGTACAATCTAATATTAGACTTTCCCTCATCCTAAAAAATATTTTATAACTGCAAAGTAGCCCTTATCGGCAGAGAATGTGGAGTTCTCTTTTTTATTGGTCAATTAGATAATTTAATACTTGGTCATGTAAAAACGAAGCAGGTTGACAAGTCAAGCTGTCATTTCAAACAGCACTTAAACTAAAGGGCAAATCATATATTTCACAATGTTCTATTCCAACGTCATGGTGTGTAAATACATACAGTATAAACAATCTAGAAGAAAATTTCATATTTGAATGCACTAGGGCCTTTAAACAAAAACTAACAGGTAGCTAGCAATGGCTGAGGAAGTTGGAATTGGAGTATAGTGGCTTTTAAAAGAAAATTCAACCATGGATTATAGGATCTCCTGGCCCAGAGACTTTCAAAGTTAACATATAACATTACATTCTAAAAAACAAGATGTAAAAACCTGTATATTTTCAAATTGCCCTGAGCTCCAGTACAAAAACCATTATATGGTATTCAATACAAAACAAATGGCTCCCCTTTATCATTAAATATTGATCAAGTGGCAAACTATCCCTTTTAAAGATTGTCAGTGATTGGAGAAATGCACTACTCAAATAATATCTTCCTTTCTTTAGTTGATATCCTTCTACATGCAATACATAATTGAAAGGAACTGTATTATCTTCAATAGTAGAAAAACCTTCAGAAAGAGACAAACCAGCTTGAGATATGCTGGGAGACCAGACTGTCAGGAACCAGGTAGGCTCTGCAATTACAAAAGCTCTTCAAGTTAATAAATGAGAGTCTTCAAACAGGTTATCCTTAAAAAAGGTTTTCATTGCACTTTTTCACCAGAAATACAGCACTTTGTCCATGTTCAACAATATCAAAATATACAAATATGGCTTTGAAACATATCATAAGTGATTTTGCATATCTGAAAATAGACCCTAGCAGTTGCAATCTGAATTAAATTTAAAACAATTATATATTCTCTCACAATTCTCATTCAAATAAGGCATTTAAAGATACTACCATGCGTCAAGTGGGGAAAAAAAACTATAAAACCTCTGTCTTTAAATAGTGCTGTCTTGGCTTCTCCTGGGGGATGTTTGAGAGGCTTGCCACTGCCTGCTGCCTGTCATGGTCCGCCATGCACACAGCCACGAAGAAAAGAGACCCTCCAATGACCAGGAAGAGACCTGAGATCCAGCCGGAGAACATAGCTTCACCAAACTCCCAGCGTGGAACCACGTCCGGAAGGTTCTCGTCCCAGAACTCCACTACTGTCGTGTAGGCCACCAGGGAGACGGGGGCCAGGGTGGTGAGCCCCGACACCCACGACAGCACCCCACTGACAATTAGGAGGCCCCTCTTCATCCTCTGCCGCATCCCGGAGCCCAGCTCCACCCCCTGCAGGCCGGGGAAGGCCGCCACCACGGCCAGGGCCCCAGTACCCACAGACACCAGCATGAGAACCCGGGAAACCAGCAGATCCACTGGCAGGGCCATGAGGGACTCAAAAGCTTTACACTGTATCCCCACCTCCTCCGTGAAGATGCAGGTGTGCCACAGTCCTGAGTACCAGTTCTCCACTTCGTTAAGGTCAGAGTTCAAGGTCTTCCACAGGGGGATGAAGGTGGTGACCAGAGTAGTGACCAGTCCCCCGACCGTCACAAAGACGGCTGTCCTCTCCATAATCTTCGAGGTCAAGAGCACCATGATCTCACAGTTGTCGTTTCTTCTTGCACTCTCTCTGCCCCTCTTTCTATCCTGTCTCCCTGTCCTGGCCCAAGAACAGCCAGAGAGCAACTGGGAAACCCGCCCCCCTCTCTTGTGATTGCACTGGGACCGACCCAGCTAGCCCGCCTCATCCTGAGTCTTAATAAAATGCACCTGATAGACACTAGATAATCCCAGGGCCTGCAGCATTACAACAGACGTACTGTTTTGTCCGAGTGATGAATATCGTAGGGAACAATGAGTACTGTTTTTAGATGAAACCAGATATGTCCAGTGGGACCCTGGGACTGAGCATGTGTGCACAAGAAGCCCCAAATGAAAGAAACATGAGCAAGTTGGGCACAGAAGAACAAACAAAAGGAGGTATGGCCAAAAACTCTCCCAAGGGTGTCCAGAGTGGCTAAATACTATGGAGTCTTTCAGTGACCACTGCTGTCTCGTGCAAGTACTAAACATTTCAAATGGAACCATATGCTGATTTACTGACAAGAACTTATGAGACTCATTTTCTCTTCCTCTACAAAATTTGTTGATTTGCCTCAAGCGTCAAGACTATGATAGAATAGCACCTTGTATTCAAAACAATACTGATTACAAAAAGAGCTGCCCACTTAGTGAGGTCCTAACTGAAATTTTAGAGGTTTGGGTTTTTAACTGGCAGCAGGCAGACTGAGTGATTTGAAACATAAAAAATTTACAATTTTTAGTCCAGTAAGCCTGTCTAACGTGTTTATGTTTTTGTGTACAACATCATTGTAAAATAATCCTCTGGCAAATAATAAGGCGTCTCAGGAGAAATTGTCTATTCTATGTGTCTCACTGGGCCGATGTGTTAGAAATGTGCCAGTCTCTGTTCCCAGTCGGCATTTGGCATGAAACATGAAATCCTATATGACCACTCAGTCCACAACTCTTTCATTCATTGACTCGAATAAACCATGTCAAATATAAACATGTTCAGTCACTCCCTCCAGGATTGCACAATGCTGGCCAAATAAAATTCCAGAATTTAATTGGAATTAAAGAGCAATTACCAACTTAATTCAGAATTGACCACTGTCATGAGCACCAGTATACAGAAAAATTTAAATATATTCAATCATAAACCATTCATGTCATAGAGCTGAAAAAAGAAAAACCTATAGAAAGACCTATGAAATAGAGGGATTTTTGACCCCTCTATTGAAAGGTGCATTGTGTAAGCTTATCGTCCACATATCAGTGGAACCAGAAACTGCTGAAAGATACTGCTAATTTGTTGAGACAAAGTTCAAGGATTAACCTACATTGACTTGGAGTTCTCCTTCAAAATTAATATCCATGGTCATCTGCTGGTGCAGCAGCGGACATGAAAACCATTTCACTCAAGTGATTCTGATTCAATATTATGTGTTGAGATTCACAAAGTGAAATACTTTTGAGTTTCTGATGCTAACTTGCTACAGCTCAACGGCAGAAGGCAGTGTCAGTTGCACTCACATTACTGGCAGACGGTGTGTCAGAGAGAATGAGATCCATTGTGCGAGAATCAAGTCAGTCAGTCTTTTTCTATGATTAAGTTTCAAGTCAGGCAGGCGTGTCCTTTCAGGTAAACCTATGATATGGTAAAGTGACACCTATCCCATAACAAAAAAGTTGGAAGATCATTTACTGCATTTCGACAAAACTTAAAAACGCTTATTAAATGTTATTTGAAGAAAAGCAAAAAATGTGCAAAATGTACATCCATTATTATCTGTAATGCTCTGCCCCTATAAAAAAAAAACCCTAAATTTGGTAAAAACGTAGTTAAGAACCAAACCAGGCTTCGTAGTATCTAACTTGTGATATTAACTTGTCAAGTTCAACTACAAAATCCCAGGTAAATCCCAGGACGACAGCAGAAAAATATTTTTTTTGACCAGGAAATTCCACGGTCACAGTGGCACTATGACCGAATTCATGTGAATGACAAACAAAAGATGAAATGAACAAATCTGCTGTCATTTTGTTTGCAAAATTTGCATCTGCATTGCTTTTTATGTAAAAGGTTTAGAAGTAGTACTTGTACATTACGTTTTATGGTTTGTTTCCATTTTCAGTCATTGTATGTGTTTGAACATTTACAGTTTTGTTGAATTCAGGCATTAGAGTGATCTCTCACAGGTCCTCCACATGAGAATCCGAGGACATGACTGTAGTTCCATGGGTGTGGTAGCGAAGCAATCTTTATTTGAATGCAATCAATACATACTAGATGAAGAGAGAGTACATGAAGTGAGACAGTCCACTTGAAGACACAACACTATTCTTTTCATGCTCTACTCGAGTCTGCATAGTGTCTCTGCCACAATCAATAAAAAGATGCGAGGGCAATACAATCAGAATGCACAAAACAATAGATTGGGCTTTCTTGGTTCCTGTACTTTCTCCGACATATGCGTTACCATATTCCCGACAGCATTGGGGGGCACTCGTCCTGTCTAAGGCCACAGTCACACTGGGACACGAAAACCAGATGGGCATTTTTTGGATTAGGAGGCGTCTCTGCTGTCAGCCCACATACGGCACCCATTTAGAAAGCACGGATACGGATCAAATCAGAACCATGTATTAAGATGACTACATCAAATCAATGTTCCAGTTTGTCTGTGGCCTAATGGTTTCACTCAAATGGCATTCTAGCCACACTCCTACATTGAGAAAGTGTCATATTCTTTAGTTGGTTAAGGTAATACAGTGGTATTTGAAGCAGGGCTTGTCTACAGTGGATATTGAAAGTCTACACACCCCTGTTAAAATGCCACATTTTTGTGATGTAAAAGAATGAGACAAAGATAAATCATGTCAGAACTTTTTCCACTTTTAATGTGACCTACAATGTGAACAATTCAATTGAAAAACAAACTGAAATCTTCGAGGAGGAAAAATGAAAAATAAAAACCTTACAATAACCTGGTTGCATAAGTGTGCACACATCTCTCTTATAACTGGGGATGTGGCTGTATTCAGAATTAACCAATCACATTCAAACTCAAGTTAAATAGAAGTCATTATACACCTGCCATCATTTAAAGTGACTCTGATTAATTACAAATAAAGTTCAGCTGTTCTAGTAGGATTTTCCTGAC
>JACXGI010001353.1:15338-75043 GCA_016801175.1 Esox masquinongy
AGCTTCCAAAGCATCAGAGGGATCTCATTGTTGAAAGATATCAGTCAGGAGAAGGGTACAAAAGAATTTCCAAAGCATTAGATATACCATGGAACACAGTGAAGACAGTCATCATCAAGTGGAGAAAATATGGCACAACAGAGACATTACCAAGAACTGGACGTCCCTCCAAAACTGATGAAAAGACGAGAAGAAAACTAGTCAGGGAGGCTTCCAAGAGGCCTACAGCAACATTAAAGGAACTGCAGGAATTTCTGGCAAGTACTGGCTCTGTGCTACATGTGACAACAATCTCCCGAATTCTTCATATGAATGGGCTATGGGGTAGGGTGGCAAGACAGAAGACTTTTCTTACAAAGAAAAACATCCAAGCCCGGCTGAAGTTTGCAAAAACAAACATCAAGTCTCCCAAAAGCACGTGGGAAAATGTGTTATGGTCTGATGAAACCAAGGTTGAACTTTTTGGCCATAATTCCAAAAGGTATGTTTGGCGCAAAACCAACACTGCACATCACCCAAAGAACACCATACCCACAGTGAAGCATGTTGGTGGCAGCATCATGCTTTGGGGCTGTTTTTCTTCAGCTGGAACCGGGGCCTTAGTCAGGGTGGAGGGAATTATGAACAGTTCCAAATACCAGGCAATTTTGGCACAAAACCTTCAGGCGTCCGTTAGAAAGCTGAAGATGAAGAGGAAGTTCACCTTTCAGCACGACAACGACCCAAAGCACACATCCAAATCCAGAAAAGCATGGCTTCACCAGAAGAAGATTAACGTTTTGGAATGGCCCAGCCAGAGCCCAGACCTGAATCCAATTGAACATCTGTGGGGTGATCTGCAGAGCGCTGTGCACAGGAGATGTCCTTGCAATCTGACAGATTTGGAGCGCTTTTGTAAAGAAGAGTGGGCAAACATTGCCACGTCAAGATGTGCCATGCTAATAGACTCCTACCCAAAAAGACTGAGTGCTGTAATAAAATCAAAAGGTGCTTCAACAAAGTATTGGTTTAAGGGTGTGCACATTTATGCAACCAGGTTATTGTGAGATTTTTATTTTTCCCCCTCAAAGATTTCAGTTTGTTTTCAATTGAATTGTTCACGTTATAGGTCACATTAAAGGTGGAAAAAGTTCTGACATGATTTATCTTTGTCTCATTCTTTTACATCACAAGAACCTGGCATTTTAACAGGGGTGTGTAGACTTTTTATATCCACTGTATATTGGTGATAAGGTGCAATGTAAGTATACATGGATGACTGATGAACTTCACATTGATCATTTATTAAGTACACAGAGCCAAAGTGAGCCAACATTTGCTTCAGTTGCATGTCATCATCGCTAAACACAAAACAGAGGATTTGAGCAGGCTCATATTTCTACAGACTGTATAGAAGCTGATTTATCAGTGAATGACAAACAAAGGTTGCGTGTTTGCGAATGTCAAATATTCACTCAACTCAAAAATACTGGTTATACAAAATATGGTTCTCCGAAGCTTAGATTAACACCACTGAAGTGCTCATCGTATGAGATGTAAAAAAACTCCATGTTTTTTTCGTAATAGATCAGTAGAGATAAATACTTTGGTGATACATTTTACATGACATTTGCTTTAGTTGCTATGGAAAGCAATCCTCTCAGAATGACCACATTCTGTGACACTGCATTCAATTCTTCAAATGTATACATGAACAATTATCCTGTCAGACATATGTAGGTAGTATATACAGTGGCTTTGGAAAGTTTTCAGACCCTTTCACTTTCTCCCCATTTTTGTGGTGTTACAGACTGAATAAATGGTGATCCATCTACACACAATAACCCACAGTGACAAAGCAAAAAACAAAATTCATTTTATTTTTTGTGCAAATTCATTGGAAATACAAACTCAAATATCTCATGTACATAAGTATTCAAACACTTTTTTAGTAGAGTTCCTCTGTCCTGCAGAGATGAGAAACCTGCCAGAAAGACAACTATCTTTGCAGCAATTAATCAATCCGGCCCGTATGGTAAATGAAAGCATCTCCTGAGTAGAAGGCATTAGACATGCTCCCTGGAGTTTGCCAAACAGCATTTAAAGGACTCTTAGACCAGATAATCTTTTTCATCATTTAATGGCATGTGGTGGGAGACAAGTCTGTGAATGTCCATTAGTGGCACAGCAAAGCCTGGACTTGAATCCCATTGAACATCTGTGGAGAGATCTGAGTATCTCAGTTCACCAATACTCCCCATCCAATCTGACAGAGCCTGAGAGGATCTGCAAAGAAGAATGGGAAAAACTGCCCAAATACAGATTTGCCAACACTTCTACTGAATAAAGGGACTGAAAATTTAAGTGCAAGAGATATTTCATTGTTTTTTTTTCTTCAGTAAAGAGGCACAAATTAATACATTGCTTTTGTCATTATGGGATATTGTGTGTACATGGATGGCAAAATAATTGTTTGATCAATTATACTTTCAATCTATAACAAAAGAAAATGTGGAGAAAGTGAAGGGGTCTGAAGGATTTCCTAAGCCACTGTATGTCAAACACACAGTAATGCAATGGAACATACAACCTTGAACAGTTTTTTTTTTCTATTCCATCTTTAAACATGATAAACTGAATACATGAGGAACTAATTTAATAAAAGAATACTTATAAAACATGCTAACTGAAATCAGGCTAATTGAACGAGGATGAGGGGAGGTTCTTTCATGCTAGCACAATTGTCGATATTCAGTATTCTCAAGCCTGCCTGGCCCAGAAATACATACTCAGGTGACCTTCCAATTTTCTGTCATCTACATCCAAACATGAATAAATAAGAGCTAAACCGAGGCAACCCAGCATAGATATAAAGGGACATTTGGAATAAGGTTGAAGAGACGACACGTACGGTCCAGAGTAACTCATAAGGCAGTAGCAGAGAGAGAAACAAAGAGGACAAGGTACTTTGTCCTCTTCCATTTTTCCTTCCACCAGCCTTCACTGGTGCATGGGAATGACTACAGGGACATGGAGCAGACAAAGAGACATTAGGGTAACCAGTCTGAACCTAGATGTCGGAGCCCATCTCTGCACACTGCTTGTCTGATATGTGTGAGGCCAGGGACTCGATGATGTCCAGCAGCAGCAGCTGGCTCAGCGACCTCAAGTTGGGGAGCTTAGACACCTTTGGGGATGGGGGGAGGGGGGAGGGGGGGAGGAAAAGAAAAAAGCAACAAATGAAAATAAACGTTCAGGATCATCAAACCAAGCCTCTCACAGAGGAAGTGAGCCATAGTTAAGCCAAATGGGGAGAGGAAAAAAACAGCAGCCGATCAAAATTAAGGAGAATAGCAAAACTGGAAAGCTCATGTTAGGCATTCGTGAGACAAAATGGAATAGGCATGTGGACCGTGTTCCACAGGCAGGCAGTTTGACATCAAAGAGTAGCGTAGTATTTCACTTTGTTTATTAACACAAGAGATGCTCCCACACTGCCCTGTAGGAGAGCCACCATCAGTGAAGGAGAAGATGCACTGCAAGCTCTTAACCGTCTCTTCTCTAACCCCTGAGGGGATTATTGGGGTTTCTCCATTAAGGATAAGGGATGGACAGGTTTCCACATCGCCCCTCAGGGGCCAAGCTTAGCTGTTTAGTGGGGCGCAACAACTGCCCAGGACTCCAGACACCAGTAGCCCACCCACCTTGATAAACTGGTGGACGATGATGTGCAGACAATGCTTCTTCATGTCCCAGGCCTGGGTCTTGTCAGCTGCCTCCAGGATCTGAGAACATTAAACAAGGCAACAGTAAACCTAAGGCATTGCTGTCTGCGATATTGCATGCAACCAACCCAGGGGTTCCCAAACTTTTTTGGCCGACGACCCCATTTCGATATCTAAAAATTCTCGCGACCCCAGTCATGTGAAGAAAAATTATATAATCGTTATTGTTTTTTATTTGAGTCTATGAGAGTCAATTTTAAAACATTCTCCCCCGACCCCATTTTCATATCAGGTGACCCCACATGGGGTCGCAACCCCTAGTTTGGGAACATCTGAACTAACCAATTGCACTGGCGTACAATAGATCCCTGTGAGGACAGCGATTGGGGGACCGATCCATAGCCCCCAAGCTCGATTTTATTTTTAAGGTACAATGAGGGACACAGAACTGACAGAGGACACGTGCTGTACACGTTCAAATCCACAGTATAAGTGGGAAGATTTGAGCAGGGTTTAAGGGTGGGTGCAGAGTACCTGGAGGACGTTTTCCACTGTCACATTCATCTCCAGGTTCTGCTTGCAGTAGGCCTGCAGTCTGTTGTTGGAGAAACCATAGTAATATGGCGCTGCAAACAGGTAGCTGTTATCAGCAGTCAAGGGCTTCTATTCATTCATTCACTGATTGCATACAAATATCAGCATTGCCAAGTTATATTAAAGTTTCACCCAGAGAAAACTATAAACAGTGCCCCATTGTATTGGACACAATGATAAACGGATGATGTAGTAGATGCTAGCTAGCCATTCTGTTATGACATGATTATAAATGGATGATGTGGAAGATACAAGCTATTGCATTGGAAATTATTATAAATGGATGATGTGGAAAATGCTAGCCATTGTATTGGACATGATTAGAAACGGATGGCGTGGACCATTCATGTTTGTATTGAACATGATTATAAACGGATGATGTGGACCATTCATGCTTGTATTGGATATGATTATAAACGGATGATGTGGAAAATGCTAGCCACATAGTGGTACATTGGGAGGATACAGAGAGTCTTCTGGAGGCATGTTAACATCCCCGTAGTAGATGTAGCGGAGCATGGACTCAAAGGCCTGCTTGCTGGGCACCATCTCACCAATGGAGATGTTCACCTGGCCGTCCTCGGGCATAAACGAACGGAACATCGCCTCAAAGTAGCTGTCCAGACAAAAGCACAAGACACATCAATCCAAAGAATAGAAGAGCACTGTATCCATGTCAGCAGGCATTAAGACACACAGTGAGAGAAAGTCACTCAACCCAGTGTATCATCAACAACACTTATGGAGAGTCCAATATGTGATTCAAGTGGACACGGGTCACACTGGACTCTCACAGTCCAACTACGTTATCAGTACCTGGAGCGGGCAGCCAGTATGGCTTTATGGGCAGGCCTCGGATGTCCATCCAACAGCAGTATGATGTCACAGAAGTCCAGGCCCCCTCCTTCCAAGTAGGCTTTCATGTCCTGCACCAGGGAGGTACCGATGTCCACGGGCTGGTCCAAGTACACCCTGGGGGGAGGCTGCTGCTTGCGCCGGACTATCTCCACAATCAGAGGGGTGGAGAGGTGCTCAAACTCCTTGGTCATGATCACCTGGTTAAAGTGCGTCTCCTTCACCACAAAGTTAAGGCAGTGCTCCTGCAGTGGACAGAGGAACAGGTCGTATGAGCGGTGGATCACTGACCCGGGATTAGCGGATCCCTCTTCCTGCCTGTTCAGCCACCGTACCTTGAGCTGGTCCAACTGCAGCTTGTTGGCTTGTTCACACACGCTGAGGACGTTCTGAAGGTCCACCGATGCCTCAATGTACTGCACACACAGCTGCTCCAAACGGGCCAGCTTAAAGCTCAGCGCCAGCTTGTAAACGTCCATGATCAGCAGAACGTCCTGGACGTGACCTGAGAAGGTTAACGTTGACGTTTAGATCATTCGCAGATGCTCTCATCCAAAGGGATTCTGAAATAATTGCATTGAACTTAGCTCAACTCTGACCTCTGCGTGGGTACTGGATCTTGTCTGTGTAGAGGAACTGCATCAGCACCTCAAAGGGCTGGGCCTCAGCCTCCCTAATGTGCACCTCTAGCATGGCCTGGTTGCCTGATGCCCTGGTGCCCCCTGGGATATCTCGAGGAACTCCAGTCCCCGCCGTCTCCTCGCCCTCCTCCTCACCATTCTCCTGTTGCTTACTCTTCTGCACACAGAAAAGGTATTTTTTCCCCCAGAGGCCTCATGTGGTGAAAATCCAACACTGAACTTGCTGAAACACCTGAAAATAATTCTATGTACCAAATATTTCACTGTTCTAACTGAAAGAAAATAAATGTATATTAAAATCAAAACCACTTCATAATCATTAGAATTTAACCTTTTTGCCCAGCAGAAGAGTTATTTCATCCTTTAAGTCTATGGTGTATTTACCGTTGCAATCTGATCACTACATGTTCCTTAAAAAGATCTGTATTAAATCCTTTGCTCAAGTCTTTTTTTTCCCCTGTTTAACTTGCCATAGCAAAACTCAGAGTCTGATCAACTTTATTCACATTCAGTACATTTACACATATCCAGAATTTGACATTGTAAGTGGCATAACCTGTCTGACATATTATTATTTAATCATACATGGAGGACTGAGGCACAGTGAACATGGGTCAACCTGTCTCTACTGACCTGTCTCAGTCTATCCCGAGCCTGCAGGATCTTCTTTCTCAGCCACTGGCATCTTGCAGTTACTATGGCAATGTGGCCCAGAACCTTCTCTTCCCTCTGCATACACAAAAAGGAGGGTGATAGAGAAAATGGGAACAAAAAGGTAAGAAGATCACTTTAAAATGCACGGAAGCCTTCCTTTGTCCTCTGTGAGGCAGGGTCATGTTCATTAGGGCAGGCAACAGGAAACATTTTAAAAATGTTTTGCAAAGTAAAACAAATATTCCTGTTTCAGTGCATTGTATTCCTTTTGGTGCCTAATAAATACTACCAAATGGTAAAAACCATCGGGACCCACCTCCCCCAAGATGAACTCCACATTGCAGAACTGCCGGTTCTCAAACAGCTTGCCGTAGTCCTCGTGAAGCGTACACTTCGGGTAGCAAGAAAACTGAGAACAAAAAAGAATGGTTATTAGGTGCAGCAAGTGATTAAAGACTCCCACAACTGAAAAGTCCTTCCGCAGCACATTCCATTTTCTATAATCAATAAGGGACTGTAACTGTCACGCTGCGTAGCATAGTGGCATGTAGGAGAGCTAATTGTAGTTCATCTGCAAATGCATTTGAACTCCCACAGACACCCACCTGGAACCTGTACATCTCCCCACTGCGCACGTTATTGTCCACCGTTCCCCCAAAGATGTACATGGCATCCTGGATCACAGCGGCAGCATGGAACAGTCTTCCACTGGGCATCTAGAGAGAGAGTAAGAGAGAGAGAGAGAGAGAAACAGAAAAATGTATATGGAAAAATATATATAGAGTGAATGGGACAATACAGACAAAGGAGACACCCCTGCTGATTAAGCTGGAATTTCCTTAAAAAAAGACAAAGCAAGAGATGCGCACCCCCCCTCCCCCATTAGCATAATGTTAAAAAACCCTGGGTCATGTTGATTAGGCACAAAATCAAAGAAAATAGCCTACATTTCACCAATAAATGAATACATATTTTGGTTATATACATTTTTTTAAAGCAATTTGTGAGTATGTCTTCTAAGAAATGTGGCTTGGCAGTTAGAGGCGCATAGGCAGGTAAAGATCCCTGGTGGAAAATCTCCCCCTCTACTCTGGGCATGTTTGGTTATATAAATATTGCTCCCTAATCTTGCATATTCTCAACCTTTGGCTTGAGCTATACAAGCAGACTATAAAACCATTTATGTTAAGAACCCTGACTGGCTGTTGTTGTTTTTCTTTTTTGTTTAAACTGTGAAGGTAGAAGAACGATTATAGAAGGGTCAGAAAGAATGACAGAGGGAAGAGGCATTTCACAATTATTTCCATTTGATTAAATTTTTTTTTACCAGGATTGACCCTTGAGATGAGGTCATCTCGTTTCCAAGGGGATCCTAAAAGAGGTAGAGAGCAGTGATATTTCACAATGTAAACATACACAACAACACAAATGTTATGCTTCCTATGCAAGTGAAACAGAAAAAAAAAAAAATCCTATACGTTTAAGGAGATAGGAAAAAATGAAACTGAAGTATCTGACATTATGTCCACAAATCTGATACATTTGCACAGTGATTTATCAAGACAAAGTAGTATGTCCAGTGTGTGTCTTAATGAATCACTCTGGGAGCAGTTCAAAGTTGCATGCTTGCATTGCAGCTCAGGTATTGGTAGCCTGGTCAACCCTGACACATAGATACCTCTTTGACATCACGTTAAAGCTACACTTACAAACACGACAGCGTAACAGACACGGCAGACAAGCCACGTACCTCCAACCAGTGTTGGGGTATAGAGAACATATTCCAACCCCAAACCTTTCTAGCATAGGCACTACTGGAGATTAGTTCGTTTGAGCCATATGGTGAAAGTTTCACCTAGACCCTATCAGACGGCAAGTTGGAATCACAACCAAATTCTGTCCACCAATACAATTCCGTACAAGTAGAACTAGGGGTGGATTTGGAATTGGCCTTAAGGCTAATCAGAACAAACTCGGGGTCCAACAGAGTGACCGCCTCCTGGGTTTGTACCTCACTGTCCAGGCTGGGCTGGATCACCTCCCAGGTCTGGGAGTCCACATCGTAGCAGTGCAGCTCGTTAGGCAGTGTGTTGTCAGCCGCACCTCCAAATACATACAGGTGCCGGTCAAAGGCCACCATGGTGTGGCCATAGCGCCTCTGGGGTGGAGGCGGGGAGCCCCGGAGCAGGTGTTCGGTTGGGATGCGCGTCCACCTGGGCAGAGCGGAACCATTACCTATACAGGTTCTGTCATCTAAACCGCTGGCGTCATCAGCACATCAGCCCTTCATAGCATCAGTAAATAGCCCGCTTGTGTGTCTTCTTGGTCAAACGTAATATAGAAACCTAAAACAACCTTCTGCCTGCTCTGGCCCGCTTCTGTCTGCTCTGGAATGCACTGGCTTACTCACATGTGGCCCTTGAACTCAAACTGGAAGAGGTTGTTGGTGATCTTGGCTCCACTCTGGCCGGAGAACACAAACATCTTGTCCCTGCAGACAGCTACAGGGAAGTTACAGCAGGAGGGAGGGATCTCACCGCTCTGTTCAATCTGAGATACATAACAAGGACAAAAATGACATGAGCACTTCCAGTTACATTTGTATTCTTTCTGCTACGTATGAACAGCCTCTTCCCCAATGCTGTGGCCCTTCGTAACCGGCAATCTAACCCACAGAGACTTGCGGGACTATGCTAGCCACACCGGGACAACTCCTAACTGTTTACTGCTAATTCAGCATCCAAAACTCTGTCCATACCCCTACATCTAGATACATACATACACTGTCTGGATGAAATGGGAAATCTAGAATGTGCACTTCAACTGTAAATGACTGTATAGAATACAAGCTCATATCCCTTCCTCCCATCTCACCATTTAAACACTGTATGTAAATGTATTTCGACTTAAGCAGATATTGTGTATTCAGTTGTATCCGTCTACCACTAGCAGCACCATGAACTACAATGCCGGGTACGTAAAAATGTCCTTTGTGAATAAAAATTCTGATTCTGATGGATGTGCAGTGTGCACAATGTGTAATTGTTAGCATTTAATAAATGTTGAATGTGTCTCATCTCTGAGAGGGTGCGGCGTTCTAACCTCCTCCCAACAGGCATGCTCTCGGTCCAGCAGACTGATGGTCCACATGTCATTCAACCTGCAGGTGGTGAATCATATTCATGTGATCAGTTCCCCATCGACACACAAACTGTGTATGACAGGCACAGATGTCAAAACACCAACCTGGCATTTCCATCATAACCAGCAAATATCCATAATTTGTCGCTGTAGACTGTCGCACCATGAGCTGACCTGGCCACCGGCAAACTGAAATATAAACGGAAACATGATTACACTGACGCTTCAAGCAGTGCGCCGGACCAGCTGTCGCAATGGGGATGTCTTTTCACGGTACATCACTTGATTGCAGCTTCCCTGTGTCACACATCACCTGCCCTCCACCTTCCACTCGGTCCACTGGCCGGTTGCAAACTTGTACTCAAAAAGGTCATTTTTGTTTTTCAGATTGGAGTTTGAGTAGATGTCTCCAGTGTAGCCCCCTGAGAGGTTAAAATACAAGGTTAAAGCTATTATGGATACCACCTAGTTTATATTACCGCAGACTAAAAAGGCAGTGATGAAAAGAAAACTTACCAAACACGAACATACTGCTACCATACACAACGGCAGAGTGGTGATATCTGGGTGCAGGTGGCGTGCCGGTGGTGAAGGCCCTGGTACACATACACTATATCAATTCTTATTTCAATTTCAGTATGATGCCAATAGCTTGTATATTTTAGGATATTTTCAATAATGGATTATTAAGGTCATTCTTACCTACACCACGAGCAGTCTTTCACATCAAAGCGCAACAAGTCATTCAGCATGTTTTTCCTGTGGAAATAATTATAGGGGTCCTTAGGTGACTGGAGATTCTCAGATGACCCTAACATTGCAATGCAAACATGACAACGGGACACCAACGAGACTTTACTTACCCATTATCGCCCCCAAATACATATATGGCATCCCTGTATGCCACAACAGTGTGTTTGCTGCGTCTGCAGGACAAGAGTTGTACAGACAACTATTACAATTATATCACACCGGCAATCAACAGGAATCACGTGAGAACCACTAGTTACAAAGAAATGTCATGAATGTCATCAGTTGTCAGTTTACCTGGCACCGACAAACTCATCGCACGGTGGGAGTCTTCTCCAACGATGGACGGTCTCGAATGGGCCGAAATTAAGTGTTAAATATTCCACACTGTCCGAGCAGCTATGGTCGAAATCAACACTAGGTGCGACTTTTGTGGATTTACAAGACATCGTTACAAGACCATCACATCCAACCAATCTCTTCTTAGCTGTCCATAGCAGAATCGTGCCCTCTAGGTCAAAAGCCACCCACCCAGGAATTATGCCGATAGAATTGCAAGGGGAATTTGCAGATACACTGCTTGTCATTCAGTTAGCTATGTTTTCCTTTCATTGTAAAAAAAAACGTGCTCTTACTGGCGAAAGGCGAGCACCGGATATTTCATCCAGCTCGATCCAGCTACTAATGCTGTAATAGTAAACTTGAAGCTAACAACATATTAGTGCTGGCTAGCCAGTTAACGTTAACAGCCACTGAATAACCAGCTAGTTACAATTAAAGCGGAAAGAGAAAAATGTTCATTGTCTTTCTTTTCCTAAAAATACTAAAACGAATCTTACCAAATAATAATAATAATAATAAATTACTAGCTAACACAATCGTAAACGTTGTAGTAGCAAAACAAAAAGTATCATCATCACAAATCGCCCACGCCCCAGAAATTGTTACTGGATACTGTAGTTTACACAAGAGAGCTTCCGGTTAGTTCCCAATCCACCTAGAAACACATTTGAACAACACTTCCCATGAGTCAGAAACAGCGTAATCTAATTGGAGTTTAATGTAGACGTTGTTAGCCAATCACAGTACAAAGTGTGTCGCTTTTTATTTTTTCATTCTCATGGGTTCTGCCTAAAAACACCGCATTTCGCCCGGCGCATAGTGGGCGTGGTTTATACAGGGTACTGTGCACACTCGGGCGTGCGCGTTGCTCGATGCACGCGGGTGTAAATGTTTTACCTAGGGATGGCCATTCGAGGCTTCATTAGCGTTATTTTAGCAGCAGGATATTATGCTGGCAGCACTCAGATGTTCTTTATCACAATAAAAGCCATCATTGAAATGTATAAAGCAATATAGTTAACAATGTAGTCTGTGAAAAAGAACAGACAAGAATAACATTAGAAAGGACATTAAACATAAAATGTACAGACTAGATTATGCAGATGACCTAGTGCTTCTTTCACCCACAAAACAGGGGCTGCAACAGCAATTAGATCTGCTAGAACAATATTGCCAGAATTGGGTCATGGCAGTAAACCCCCCAATAAACAGAATTATTGTATTCCAAAAAAAATCCCTAATTCCAGGAAAATATACACCTCTCAGACCAGCACTGCTTCCCAAAATTCAGTTGCGATAAACCAAATCATCAATCAAACCAAAAGCCCCTATTTAGAACATCGGAACAAAACCCCTATTTAGAACATCGGAACAAAGAAACAAAAACACAAAACAAACTAAGTTGCTATCGGGCCCTAAAAAGAGATTATGAATTGGCTGAATATTTTTTTACTGTCAAAGATGTGATGCAGAGACAGCTCCTTACGAAGTACAGACTCAGTGACCACACCCTAGCAATTGAAAAATGGAGACATAAAAATTCCTGGTTACCAAAAAATCCAGAGTATGTGGTCACTGTAGGACAGGTGAGGTAGAGATAGAGATGCACTTTCTCCTGAAATGTGACAAATACACCTCCATAAGAGAGAAATATTTTGAAAAATTCTGCAATTTAATAACAATTTTTAAAGAATTGGACGACAAAACTAAATTACAACTAATTCTTGGAGAGGGACCTACAGCAAATATTTGAGCCAGATTTGTGCATATTTGCCACACCCTGAGGAACAGTGAGTAATCCTACACACACAAAACACACACATACAAATATTCATACTCATACAACATACACTTAGATAAACAACCACACACAAACACACACAAATAATTATACTCATACAACATACACTTAGATAAACAACCACACACAAACACACACAAATATTCATACTCATACAATATACACTTAGATAAACAACCACACACAACCACACACAAATAATTATACTCATACAGCATACACTTGGATAAATAACCACACACACACACACACACACACACACACACAACTATATTCTTAATTGTATTTATTTATTTTAAACATGATTGCAATGATAATTGTATGAATCTTTTTCTTATTACATTGTAAAATGCTTTGGCAACTCTGTTGAAAATTGCAACATTCATGCCAATAAAGCCCATTGAATTGAATTGAACTGAATTGATAATAGAACGGTAGATAGATGTCATAGCGCCCCTTTACATCAGAATAGAACAATTTGGCTGCCATCTTACCTAGGACCTGTTCTAAACAAGCTACAAAAGAAACAAATGGTAGAAGTGGCATGTTAAGTTCTTATAACAGTTACATTTCCATAATATTATCTAAATAACCACTGACATGCATAATGTATGCATGCATACAATGACTGTACTTTTCATAATATTAACAAACAAATCCATTTGAAAAAGTTTTCAATAATTTATTAATTTAAGAGTATAAAATGGCGATGGTCTAAACTAAAGTAATGTAGGAAGATACAGGATAGTACTTTAATGTACATGTAATGGATAGCACAGAGCAAATGTATATTTCTGTATTTCCAAAGATAACAATTAACTGTGATTTTACATTATATTACATGTATATATTGTATATACCTAGAAATATTATAACTTAATTTTCTTGTAAAAATTAATATTTTAGTAACAGTACGCTAAACGGAGTTGAATTTGGTACGATAACAGTCAGTAGAATACAGGAAGGTTACGTATCTGAACAGCCATGGTTAGGCCGGGTTAGCTGTCTTGTGAATTGATTGAAAACACGGTATATATGTTATCATACTTTTCTGCACGATGTGTGAAAAATGCATGAAAAATATTTCCCACCTCCGTATCATTTGTCCTTTTTCTGGACCAAATTACTGCAGCACAAATTACCACCATGACAAGTGGCGCTGTAAGCGGTTTGCCTGTTTCAAACTGGTCCCAGGTAAGACGGCGGACCTATTAGGACGTGAGATAGAACTGTATGTCCCATCTACGCTTTATATTTATGATTAATGATACAAAATGGTTTGTGAATCAGTCAGGCAGACGCTTGCAGTTGTTTTGATGCCTTTTTAATGGGTGTTTCCCATACGATAACATCATGCACATTTCGTTTCCAAGTTTGACTTCGCGGGCCAAACCAGTATTTGAACCATGGGATCGAGTGCGTTCGCCACCTCTTAGAGGGCAAGAAACATGGGGGTACATAACACTCAGACAAAACACGCATTCACACAGACACGTAACCTTTGAATTGTACATTTTAATTAAGAATTTTGTTTATTTCGAAAATACAAGAAAATTCTAATTTTCTAAGATTGGCCAGGCAGTTTGTTAAAGGATAGATTTAATCTGAGCATTCAGCATTTCCATTTTATTGTCGTAAATTGTCCCTCATGTATCTTCAGATTGTAAAGCAAAGGTTGCAGTTCCCAAGAATATATCAGGTGCATTAATATTTTGCATATCACATTGGCAAATAAGTCAATACTGCTAAAAAAGAGGAAGACATCATCCAAACTATTGAGGAAACTATCCAAAACAAAACGCTGTATGGTCTCATACAGGCCATGCAGGTCAAGCCGACTCATCCAATTTTGGGCTAGAAGGTTCTGCAAATGAATGTAATAATTTGCTTAACAACATGAATTGGGGCATTTTGTGTACTATAGAGGTAGATATTAATTAAAACAAGGCTACAGTGGTGGGAGTTGGTGATACCTTTAGTATTTTCAGTATTTCTACATACATTCGACCAAAAATGTGATTAGATTTTCAAGTAATCTCAAGTCCCAATTATAGATGGTGAACCTGATTAAATTAAGCAGATTGAACCAACATCACATTTTTGTTGGAAGTATGGTTTGTGAACCTCAAGGTTAATCACTTAAATTCAAGCTACATAAATTAATCGTCCGGATGTCCTCCAAATAAACAACACAAAAAAATCCACTGTTACATTCAATTCCCATCTTACCAAAACCAGATCCATCACCTGGAATTCCTCTTCAGTCTTCACACTCGCTCGAACATTCAAAGACACACCTAAAAGCAATTGGTGATTGAGCTTTCTGCTGTCTTGCTACTGTCTTGACTCCGGAACATGCTTCCCATCCACTTCCACATGCTTCAAACGACTCCAGTCATAATTCACTATTGAGTAACTATTTGCCAAAACATAACATAACCCCCCCCCCAAAAAAAAAAAAAAAAAAAACTTCATATGCATTTAAGAAGTTTGTAGTAACACAACACATATTTTCATTGCATGCAAATACTATTGGACAAAATACTAAACTTTTGACTTTGTAATATGCTTTAAAGATCATATTAATCTGGGCTCAGATACTTTTTCCAACAAATTAACTGAATGTTGCTCAATAATGAAATGAAAGCGTAAACTTGTATTTATTCTGGTTTGCATTTTTTCTGCTATTAGAACTTAAAATCTCATCACATTTTAGATCAAGCTTTGGCAGAAATACAGAAAATGCTTAAGGGTTCACAAACTCTCAAACCACTGTTGAACAACAACACCGTTTTGACAAAATTGCAGATCGCTGTGGTCCCAAGCACTCGTAGGAGCTCTCTCACGAGGGCCAAACAGAAGCACACTCACAGCCACATTGTCTTTTCTCCCTTTCTCTCTCTTTCCCTTCTCTATACATCTCTGTCTCTCTCTTTCCCCCTATATCCATGCTGTCTAAAGTGTCTCTCTAGTCACCAGTTGATCAAGTCTCTCACATGACCCCACAGTTTAGTGACCCAAAGGTTGACTCCTAGGTCTGTCAGGTACTGCAGCTCGGGGGTGAGCATTTTACGGCACAGCCTGCGGTGGGCCTTGTCCACATTCTTTTTCAGGTTATAGCCCATGATGGACTTCTCCCCAATAGGTTGCCAGGGCTTCATGGCTGTCTCCTGGATGTTCACTGCGTCCACTGCATGGCCTCCCTCAATACAGATGGTCGCCATCTCCGCATTCCTTCTCCGGAGCTCTGCTACGTCATCAGCCATCCGCTGGCTCCCGTATGCCTCCACCTTCCTCCAGAAGGTGGTGTTGAAGTGTTGGTAAAGTCTCCAGTCCGCAGCGTTCCACTCCAAGGCCCGGGCCCTCAGCTCCGGGGTCAGTCTGGACACGGTGGAGTCCTTTCTGACATTGAGCTTAAAGAAGAGGAGGTCATCCATTTCCCAACAGAGGGCATCCTTGAGCAGAATTAAGGACTCCTCAAAGTGCTCCACCATCATAACCAGGTGGAAGCGGCCTGCAATAGCACGGATGCCCTCCTCCACCTTGGGGTCGCCTAGCTCCAGAGTGTTGTCCTGTCCAAAGTCAAAGAACAGCAGATTTTTTAAGTAGAAGGAGTTGAAGCCATCTGGGTCAAAGTAGTAGTGGGGGTCGCGCAGGAACTCCCCCAGCTTGTCCTCGCCTGGTATTTTCCAGGTCATCGGTGCCAGTCGGCCAAAGTAGTGGAAGGAGGATTCAAAAAGCTCGGCTGGGTCTCTGAGGATGGTAATGTAGGATGTGTCTGTGGGAAGCACCTTGGCCACCTCAGGTGCGTTGAAGCGCATGTGGTTGCAAATGATATTGAAGCACATGCCAGGCCTGTAGTCCTTGACCATAGTGTGCACAAATGGAGAGGGGTAGAAGAAATCATTACGGCCATCTGGGAAGGCAAACTTGAGCCGGTGCTTCTCCCCGAAGCGGAACAGAATGTTGAGGAGCGTACTGCTGGCTGTCTTGTGGGTCTTCATGAACATAATGTCCATTTTGGGCGTGCAGACGCCTGCCAGCCCTACAGTGTGTTGGGAGCTGTTTATGATTGGTTTGACATGGGTTTGGGCTGGTTGATGGGCGCAGGAGTAAGGCACTGGCACCCTATGGAGAACAAACATACACAGACAACACATTATCAAAAAAAATCATTGTATCAGTCAACATGATCAAATCATGAACAAAACAGACTGATTTATCATTAATGAAAGCGGTAGAGGAGCCCAAAACAAATTTAGCCTCTCATAGTGAAGTAGCTTGTTATCTGAATTCACATGAAAAATGGTCGTCTATATCACGAAAATATAATCCTACTCAAGGTTTTATATCTACTGCCACTGGATGCCCGACCACAGTGTCAACCTTCTCCAATATGAATGGTGTGGGTCTTACTCAAGCAGACTGAAGTGGACCTGGGGAGCAGAAAGGCAGTAGAGCAGGATCATACAGCTGGTGAGTAGAGTACCCAGGACCAAGCCTTTGCACATCGACCTCCATTGCCTCCCGTGCTTGCCAAACATGGTCCAAAATAACGGCTTATCTGAAACCAAAAAAAATCGATCTTTATCCAGTGTACCGCAGCTTTTTTGGGGGTGTTTGTTTTACGTTTATGTCATTTAGCAGACGTTCATCTCCACAGCATCTTGCAGTACTGAGTGCATTGATTTTCCTCATTTATTTTCCCCATACTGAACCCCTGTGGGAATCAAATTCCCAGCACTGGTGTTGTAAGCACTAGGTAACTGAGAGGTTCCATGCTCTACTGACTGAACCACACAGGTCCAAGTTTATCAATTATCTCCACTGTTCAATTGACATGGAATCCGTTAGTCACCTAGAGCCACTGTCTCCTGTGCCCAATTATTTGGGCATACACAGTGCAGCTGCTCAGTCAAAGTGCTAACGTATGTCTCTGGTAAAGGAGCAACTCATAAACATCCACTCCGTTTGATCCTTTGAGGTTTATCCCTTGGCATATTTAAATTGTCTCATCTTATTTTGTATTGTTAGATTTTATTTCAGTTACGTGCATTTATAATTCAACATTTTTCTTATGAAAATGCAATGCCTTTAAACAATGGAAAGTGAAACTGCAGTACAGCACAGCCTTCTACAGCTTGTGTTTGTCTCATCTGTCCCATTGATGAATTATGCACAGAGCTGGAAGCTGATCCAGTTCAGGTCTTCACCCATTCTTTCATATCAGATTGAACACATTGACCCAGACGCTGAATAAACATTAGACACGTAGGGTCACCCGGATCCCAAATGTTACATCCTGGAGCATCTATAGCAAAGCCAAACCAAAACAAGATAAATCATATTACTCCTGACTTGACAGAACGCTCCTAAGTCAACTTTAAAGTTTCAATTTCTCCTCAAAAGGCTAACCCAAAAGGCATATTCTGATATCTGTGAACGAAAGTGTCTAACATCAGTTATTACCCTCCCCATCTTGCAGACATTTGAGTGATAACTGTGTTGTCTTATGTAAAAGAAAATCGTCAACTGCTGGTTCGTCTGTGATGAAGTAGAAAATGTTGCTGAGTCTTGTTCTTCCGTCTGAGTTCCATGAAGTGTCCATTATGCAGGCATGTGAGGGGGCATTGTCCCTGAGCTCAGAGCCAGCCCAGGCCACCAAGAATATGGCAAACATTTAAGTGGTACGCCCCACAAAACAGCAACCTTTTCATTGAGCTGTTCAACCTTCAAATTAACCTTGGTATTGATATTACTCTATAGATAGTACTCTATTGCATAACTGCATTTCAGTCACCGGCAGACATTCTTATTTGACGGAAGAGTTAAGTGCCTTGTTCAAGGGAACACTGACAGGCGTACCACTGTGTCAGTTCAGGGACTCAAACCAGCATCCTTCAGGTTATTGTCCCAATGCTCTATACTGCTCCGGAAAAAATTAAGAGACCACCGCTCCTTTGTCTTTCCGTTCCAAAAAAACTGAAAAGGAAAGTTTTGAGTGAGGAACAGAAGCGTTCAATTTGCAGTGGTCTCTTAATTTTAACCCTTCTGTTCCTCACTCAAAACCTTCCGTTTCAACTTTTTTGGAAAGGAAAGAAAAAGGTGCAGTGGTCTCTTAATTTTTTCCGGAGCAGTATGTTAGAGCTGTATACGCCAGGCCACCTATTTCCTGTCCCCAGCCACGGGGACAGGGACCTATAACTTAGGTAAAAATGGCTGTGTACTGTGGAGTAATATGTTAATTTGAGTTTCATATGGTATACTCTAAATACAGTGTGGTCATAACAGGCAGATATTATGAAATGCCCACAATACCATTCAAAGGAAATTCAATGGGGAAGGTTAAAAGCCACTCATGACTCCATTAACAAATGATTACCTAATAATGTCCTAACCTTTAGTCACATAAGCATATGCTGATATAATTTATGCCATTCGGGACACTGAATGAATGTTACAGTGTACTCCATCACAATGGCAGTGCCCAAAAGGACTCAAGTCTGAACGGAGCATTGACTTCTGCTTTCTTCAGGTTCCATTTCAAGTAAAACACTTGAGAAGTTTTATTTGCACAGTCCGATACTCGCTTTCAAAAAACAAACTTGACGTTTACAACTATAACACTATCACATATATTACAGATTTTCCAATAAAACCACAATACTGTCTACAAAAAAACACTTACTCTGCTTTGCAGAAATCCCAGAACAGCAGTTGGTTAAAAAATGCCACTGAAGCTGAAATACAGTTCAGTTGCATTTCCTTCGAGTGCATAGCACTAGGTCTCACAGGGATCGTCCGGTCAACTGGTCGCTTTTGCCTGCACTCAACGGGTCACACACACACTGTCACAACCCCACATGGTCAAGTACTTCCTAACGGATACACACTGTATTATGCCCAATGCGCCTAAGCCCATTCACCTGACAGGTGGTCCCTTCCCCTCATGCACACCTGATCCTTTCAACTCGGAAAGGGATCCAGCTGAATAGAGCTCCATGAGGGCGGTCCATCCAGGTGCTGCTGACGTCAGGGCTCCCTGTCAGGGGAACTGCAATTGGTGGGGTGCGTGGGAGAGATTAGGAGAGAGTGAAAGCAAGTGTGTGTGTGTGTGTGGTAGACGGAGAATGAGAGAGAAAGGAAGAGACAAAGGATGGATGTAAGAGAGAGGGAGGGAGGGAGAGGATGGGCTCTATTCTCCGGCTGCATACAGAAGGCTATTGAGAGCAGATACTGGAGCGGGGACTAAGCCGCAAACTGATATAGAAGGGCTAGCGAACAGTATAAAACAAATGAGAACCAAGGCACAAAGTCTTGTGACAATTCAATTAACCTTGCTCCGTCTAACTGCAGCATTGTTGGAAAGTCTTTTTGGCAAGCTGTGCATTTAGATAACTACGAAAAACTGGTTCAATAGAAACATTCATTAAATAATGGCAATGAAGACGGATATATCTTAAAAAGTTGACAATGCAGACAACAGAACATGCACCGTGGTGTTACATACTCTGAAAAGACATGGGTATTGCATTTCAAGTAGTCTGTATTTAACACCACTACCATCTGCTTAAGAGCAGTAACATGTTGTCAATGGAGAAGGTCCCGGACATACGAGCCTGGGACTGAGGAGTCTATTGGTAGACACCCATAAGGGGGGGTCATACAGCCACTGACCACTGCATTAAGAGGTGGTGGGCGCGGCCCCTCCCCTCAGCACACTGTAGCCCTTTAATCAACAACAACATGGCATAGGGATCACGTGGGTCATTCCGCCCGGCCTCAACACTCAGCCTTTTGTTAACTGGTGGCAGCGTTATGGCGGGCACCCGCCCCGAGTGCCAGGCTGTGACCCGTACTGGGCGGGCATGTGTGGAACGCAGATGACGCTTGTGGGTGGGTGGGGGGTCAGTACGTGGATCAGGAGACGCACGGAGGTCAAAGGGCGGGGCCTCGTCATCACCGCCCACAGGCCAGGACAGACAGCCCCCACCACGGAACTCACGCCGCAGGCCCGAGACAAACGGGACAGCGCCGCCACGTCACTGCGGCAACCAGGAGGACCCGAGTCCAGCACTGTGAAAAGGTACTGCGACACTGATGATTTCAGCCTCCATCTACACCACAGACCTCGTGGGGTGGCGTTGGATTCCACCTGAGATCAGGGTTGGCCTGACTGGGCCACCAACAAACATGAAACTAGGTAGGCTTCTTCCACTCTGACAGACACCGCCAGCACCAATGAAATATTAAAGCCCAGCCAAACCTAAGAGAATGACTCCCAATGAGTGCTGCGGTGAAGCAACAGTAAGTATTTAATTGCAATTGGACACTCATGATGGTGTAAGTAACACCAACGCCACTAAACCTTGCATAAAGGAACGTCTGGAGCAAGTCTTAATGAGAAGAAAAAAAAATTCTAGCTCCAACAGTGGAATTTCTAGATCCAGCAGTAAGATGGTAGATCCTCAGTCTATTAGTTAGTTTATAGCAGTGCTGGAAGGAAAGCTGATGAGGTCCAATCAAAAGACAAGACATACAAACAAGCTTTTCTTGTTGAGTCATAAGATACCTTCAATACAGGGCGGCAGGTCAGTCAGGAGAAAGACAGAAAAGGCAACTAGCCCATTTTACTCAGAAAAGACATAAGAAGTGAGAAGGCAAAATTCTTTTAGCTTCGGCAGAGCAGGTCATAAAACCACCTTCAACTTTTACAAGAAATTTACTAGTTTCTCTAGTCACGTCTCACCAGGTCTACTGAAGAACAATTTAAACAACAAAGCAGCTTTTTTAATTTTTTTAAGTATACAAAATAGTTTGTTTTTTCTTAGGGGCTACCACTGATGACACCAGGGCTTGTTATTTATTAACCATTAACAGTAGACAAAAATGGACAGACAGTTTTGTACTGAAGAATACAGAACCCCATTTAATTACACATACATAATAGTTTAAAACAGGGTGAAACATGGAAATATTGTTCAGGAACCTAAACAGTCCAGACCAGCATAAGAGAGTTCAAATAAGAACAGAAATTCACATCACAATTGTTGACAAGCCAGGTGGAAAATCTTTTGCAACAATGAAGTTAGAGCGTGTCAACATGTGACCTGATATTAACACACTTCCCATTCCCCATGGGAAACATGCACACTTTCTTTTACTAATAAACTCACGAGTCTCACAACTGTAAAAATCATCACCAGTCCTTGATGAATATCCACAGTTAGGTGGCTACTGTTTCTTGGCCTTCTTCTTCTCCGCCTTGCTGGCATCTTCGTGGGCCTTTCTCTTGGCAGTCAGTTTGTTTGCCTGGCAAGGAGAAGCACAGAGTTAATGAACTGCAGAGTAAAACGAGAATGAATAGGTGCGCAACCAAGGTCACCTGCCCTTTCAAAGAGGTTATCGTTTTAGCGAGTGAGCCAGCTATTCAAACCCTGTTAACCATTATCCATAGTTCAACACCTAGACAGAGAGCAGCCTGCAGGACTGCGTCTGGTAAGGAACATTTTAAATGCCCAAATATGTGCAACAGAGGGAACATTTAATGGTTTTCAAGCTAATACTCTGCAATTCTGCAAAGTTTGCCTTGAGGCAGAGAGATCACCTGAAAACTTGATTGGTGGAGTACTGTGGATATCAATCTCTCTGTGTCGATGAATAATATTACATCCTCTGAAGTAATTCCATTGATCATTTGGTTAAAAATCTGTTATAATCTATTGTTTTAATAGATAATAGATCTATTGTTATAATAGATAATAGATCTATTGTTATAATAGATAATAGATCTATTGTTATAATAGATAATAGATCTATTGTTATAATAGATTATATCCCCCCGCCAGTTTGAGAACAGCTGACATGCATACATACACACCACACACTATGTCCAGACCAGACTAACAACGTTTTGAGGAAGGCTAGTAAAGTATCATAAGCCAGTTGGTGGCGACGACCACTCACCTCTCGGACCGTCCTCTTCTTGCCAAACATGATTTTGTCATACAGGTACTTCTCCTTCTTCTTCATCATCATGATGGCCAGACGCTTTTCCTCCGACTTCTCCTCCTGCTCCAGACGCACACGGTTCCCCACAGACCCAGTTTCCCAGGGTTTGACTTTACCGGGGGTCACCTTTACTGCTAGAGTCTGGGGAGAAGAGACACGTCTGAGGGTGTGTTCCTGGTGGTACCCTGCTCCGTACAGGGAGCCTCATCCCCAGGCTTCTACACAGCGGATAGAAGCCTGGGACAGCAGCTCCTATTGGGACTTCACCAATGAACGCAGGAAGAGATAATAGAATTCTAAAGGACATGACACTAAATTTGGGGTGAACTGGTTCCCGTGCAAGCCTTTAACAATTCATTTTAGCATGCTAGCAAGCGGAAACTAACTTCTGTTTTTAAAAAATAACATTTGTCAGACTGAGCCAAACAACATAATACATCTTTAAAAATGAGTAGAAATTTGTCACATGGAGGTCTTAGCAAGCAATTTAATATCCACTTCAGGAGGTATTTGAGGGAGTATCGTTGGATGACGTAACAAAACACCTGGCCTTCTGGTGAAACATCTAGACATTCTTAGGACTCTCACCTTGCCCTGGGCTCGCTGATTCTCCATTTTCTTCAGATTCCTCTCCTCAGTTAACTCTTCATCGTCATCGTCGTCATCCTCATCCTCCTCATCATCGTCGTCGTCGTCGTCACCTTCCTCCTCATCATCTTGTACTTAACAGAAGGTTGAAGGTTTCAGTTAACCCCGACATACATTACAACAGCAAAACAGAACCCTGTGACGTCATGGAGAGCTTCAGCTCAGTTCATACCAGGCTTCTCTCCGCGCTGCAGAGCCATGAGCTTCAGCTTTTCTGGGGGCACGTAGTCGCCGTCCTTCTCCTCCACGAAGGGCGACAGGTGAGGCGGCAGCGTCACGCCAATGAAGTAGTCCTCAACGGGCAGGCGCATCTTGGCGTTGACCGAGTCAAACACCCACTGGGGCTGGATGTAGTACCTGGACACCACAAGACCCCGCCCCAAAGACACATGAGTCTTTTATATCATTACTGCAATGGTTCTACACAGGAACATAACAAAATGGAAGGAACACTTGTCTTTCAAATAATTCTCTGAAGTATCAGAATGGTGGGGTTAACACCTTTGGAACTACTCCATTTAAACGTTCTATAAGGACTTGACAACATTCCCAACATTGTGGCTGTCATGTCTATTGACCATAACAGCTAAATGAATGGCAGGATGCAATAGGTCTGTAATAGGAAATAGTGTGTACAGCTCAGCTCTTCAAAGAGAACTGAAGGACAAGGTCCGTGACTTGTGGCTCTGCAATCACCCACAAGCCCCATACCTCCTCACCCCCGGATAACAGGGGCCTTTGACCAGCCCAAGCAAGAAGAGACTCTGAAAGGGGCCATTGTGAAGACAGGCAGAGCCCATCTCTAAGGGGAGACTGAAGGGGAATCCCCAACCAGAAACGGTTAGCAGCCAGGCAGCACACAGACAAAAAGCCCATGGTCACTGGAAAATAGCTTGGCTGAATTGAAATGTGGTAATGGGATACACAGGGGCGAGGTTGTAACCTGTTTTTGAAGAAACAGATGGTATTTTGTGTAAGTGAATTTGAATGGAAGAGATGGAACAGTGCTGGAAAGATGGTGAAGCCAGGGGTGTCTGAGTGAGGAGATCAGAAACCATGCTGACCGCGCGTGTCTGCTCAGATCAGTGGTTCCCAATCAGGGGTACCAGGGCTCTGAAAAGACTCATGAGATCATAGTGTTACTGGAGCAGGAAAATTCAGTTGATCATACAGTAACTGAAAAGGTTTGGGAACCGCTGTCTTAGACCACTCTATCAAGATTTCAAATGAAATGCAAGACAACAGAAGAAATACATATAGACCTACATATAAACTGTTTAGGTCGGTCAAACTTCCCACACCTGTCGAGGTGTAGGAATATAATATAATCTGGTCTGACTGGCTGTCCGCCTTTACCTGTTGATGTACTGCTTGTCCATGTTGGGCCTGTCTACAATCTGATGGGTGATGCTCTCATCGGTCACGTCGTAGGTTCCACCTATGCAGAGCGACTGGTCCCAGGACACCTCGGCACCAAAACACCTGACACACACACAGAAAGAGGAGCATCCAATCAAAAAACAATGGATCACTTTCAGGGGTCGAATGGAATCAATTACTGCACAGGCCAACGAGCAGTCTTCGGGGGAAATGTTTGGTGGTAAAAGTGGTAAACTATAAAACCTACAACTGACATTTATCACAAAATGTATAGGCTATATCCCATAATAAATTAGGGTTTCCCAATTTTGTATTTTCGCTGTGACAGATCATACATTTTCCACATAGATAATAGGGGTGTAACAGTAAGCAAAAGTCACAGTTCGGTAAGTACCGAAAATTTTAAGTCACGTTTCAGTACAATATCTGTATAGTGGAAAAAGACATGCAAAACATAACATTTCTTTTAATTTATTACAAAGTTATAAACTTTGCCCAGTGCCACTGTAGTTAAAGCTGCACTAGGTAGGATTGTTTTCAGAAAAATAAAAACAATTAAAGCATTTTGCAATTACTCACCAGTCAGAAAGCGGTTCTGCACCAATGCTGGACAGAGTATTTTCAAGAGTCGGCTAGGTTGACTGCAGTTGAACACTGCGGTCAACCTAGCCAACTCTTGAAAATAGTCGGCCAAACTAGCCGATCGTAAAAATTGTTGTCCCCTCTATGTGTACACCACATCTCAAGCAATTTTACTGTAGCATATTGGAGAATTCACATTTAAATGTATAATGCATCTCTATGGAGACTTGAATGCTGCTACACTTAAAGCTAATAATTAACTTTACTAAATAGCTTTAAGTGTAGCAGCATTCAAGTCGCCATAGGGACGCATTATACATTCCATTGTGAATTTCACCAAATTGCTACAGTAAAGTTACTGTATATGTGGTGTATATATAAAGGAGACCTTCCTCAACAGAATTCATGTGGATACATTAAGTAGTTACGGGAACTGAGCCTGGAATGTAGCTTTAAGTGTGACAGCATCCACATTTCCATAGAGATGCACTATACCTTTCAAAGTGAATTTCTCCAAAACGCTACAGTAGAATTGCTCTATTTGTGGTGTACATATAGAGGGGACCAACCTTAACTCAAACCAAGTGGAATCGTTAACTAATTATGGGAATTAAGCCTGTAATGTAGCTTTAAGTGTGACAGTATCCACGTCTCCATAGAGGTGCTCTATACTATTATACTCTATACTATATTTAAATGCAAATTTCTCAAAAATGCTACCGTAAACATTTTCTGTATGTGGTGTATGTAATAATAATAATTGTGCCTGCAATGTAGCTTTACTGTAAGTGTAGGAGCATTAACATCTCCGTAGAGATTCATTATATATTTAAATGCTAATTTTTCCAAAGTCATACATTGATATATGTTGTGTATATAGAGGAAATCCGACTGAACACAAATTAAGTAACATTTTTGACTAGTACTTAAAAATTATTCTGTGGTTTAGCATCAAATAAAAGTAGGCTAATGCAATAGAATCCCAAATAGGAAATCAATATTTCTTCTCAGAAGAAGTCTGGATCAGATGTATAAACACTAAAACAAGTTCTTACTACATCGTATATTCAGAAATGTGTAATGCATTAACACTAGATGCGCCGAGCCATTCACACCTACTAGAAGTGCCATCAGGGGTCATTTTGACCCATGCATGTTTTGCATGGGAGGGTGTAAAAATTGGATTGCGCATCTTGCGCGTATATCCAATGCAAATTACACTATTAGCACAGGAAGATGGACATTTGACCAAGAGGCACTTAAAAAAAAGTGTGTGGGTGTGTGCGCACATTTGTACAGTCAGGTTAGGGACCAAACAACTGTAGAAAATAACATGCTAACAACATCGTACAAAAACTGTTTTTTTCCAAATTTTTATTTTGGGTACCTCTGGATCAAACTGACCCCTTCCAGCGCTTCTAGTGTTAATGCATCTTGAAATACTAAATACTCAACCGATAGAGCATGACACACGTATGTCTTGCAACTTCAGGGCATTTCAGAGCGCTTTCACAAATATTATGGTATAGCCGCACACAATTTTTACAAACGGCTAGTTTGACCGAGTATTTTCAAGAGCCGGTTTGAAAATACTTGGTCAAACTAGCCATATATAGAGACAGATATCCTTCCGGCATTTTCCTATATCCAACAGTGGCATTATTCGTCGGCATGTCGGTCTATTCCTACACATTGGTCCTTAAGGAAGAGAAGAATTCGTTCGAAATTATAATCTTTTATAATTCTTTCTCCGTTTAACCTGGGGGTGCTGATTGCAGAACGATATCTTAATAGAGTTTGGATCCCCAAAAGACACCCGTTTCAGCAGCGTGACTCACAAAGGAACGAAAGCAGCGGAGAATACAATCCCCAAACACACCACACTTTCCCGCGGCTATACACCTGCTGGATCAACACCACACTAGTTCAGGTGGAGATCGGGGGCTAAATGCATTCAATGCATGCATATATGCCTTTAGCATTGGAATTTTTGCAAACAGATATAAAGTACTCTGCAAGTTTGCTGATATGCCGGTGGAATGTTCCCAGTCTTTAACGAGACTTCTAGTTTGGCCCATCCTTGTTGGCTAAAGGGGCAAAATGCTAAATGAGCCTATAGGCCTACAGTAAGAGACTATAATTTGTTCATTCATAATTTAAATATAAGACGCATTATATTGTGATATTAGAGATCTAACTAAGACGTTCTTCTTCATCTCAAATTAATCAAACTAAGTCCGAGCGGAGTCAGTGTGCATCGCCACCACAGTTTACAAATAGGAATATAGCCACACCTTTTCAGACATTTGTCAACTTTATTAATAATAAAAAATAAGAAATCAAATTAACTCTTACAGTAATAAAATAAAAGGAAAATGAAATTATTTCGAAAATATGAACATCACATTATACAAGAACCAAAACAGTTGGCCTGGCTTAAATAGCCTAGAGGGAACTGCAGATTCCCAAGACCTGTCGCAATTTCGTCAGACCCAACACAGATCTAAGAAAAAAGTACAAATGTTGGACCCAGACCATGCAGGTCCCGGGTCGGATCTCGGAATTTCAGGTCTGGTGGACCCGTGAAGACCTTTACGCTAAAACTCAATTCTGAGGCTGTTCTGTAAATATTTTTTTTTTGGAAATATAGCGACTTCTGATCAACCCATATCAATTTCAGGCTTAAATTAAAAACTTCTGGTTTGCTCTAACCACTTCCGGTTTAAGCCACGCCCATTCCGAGTACGAATACAGATAATTTAGTTGGTTGAACAGATACAGATAATGGAGTACTCGCTCATCCCTGCCTAGTAGATAACAGTTACTTCACAAAGTTCTATCAAATGTTATTAGTTGGGGGGACAGAAATCTAACCCACTGACACTGCACTCACGCTAGCTCCACCCTGCTCTCCCAGAGTGAAAGAGTTGCATGCATAGAGAGACAGTCCAACAATTACTTATTCATGATGAAGTGATTAATGAACTTAAACTTATGAAGACAAATTAGATATTAGTCTTTATTCCACTTTAACTGGACTTTCCATTGTGTTGATTAAGGCGGTCCTCTCCCGGACACAATGGGCACAATACTAAACACACTTTTCAAATCTATTTTAATGTAGATATTACAACACAAGAACTGCAACTAGCCAGAGCGACATGAGAAAAAAATCCAACAATGGAACAGTAGATAAACCCTCAAAACTTTTCAGCATACTTTGTAACTCAGTATAATTCATACTTCTGCAGCCTGTCAGCTAATGCATGCTTCCATCCCAACCTGGTCTCAATCCACATGGCCAATAAATAGGAACTTGCCTGTCTGGCTGTGATGCCCACATAATCTATGACAATACGTTTGATTTACAATTAGAGAAACATTACTTTAAATTAGCATAACGTGTACTGTAGCTAGTTAGTAAAGGAATGCACATTCCTGGAGAACAGGAAGCAATTTTGCGAACTAGAAAACCAAAAGGTAAATTAATATTACCTTCATCCTAACGGCAAATTTAAATGTAAACGCTATTGCATTTCTAGCTGTAGCCACTGAAAAATGATATGGGAAGATGGGGAAAAACACAGATATATTTAGGCTTCAGTTTCTAGGCTCTGAGTTTTTAGGAGGATAAATAAATAATGATCTAGCTCCAACAATAGATAAGCTAGCCTAATTTTCACTGATTGTCATCACTGCCCTCAGTATTTTAACAACGTCAACATTAATAGCCATATTTAGTCGTAATAAAGAAAAGTTTTTAAACTGAAAGCAAATAGCTACAGGCAGCAAACAATGTAACACTCCTTGATTTAAAACCTTATACCCATTTACTTAACTACCAAGCAAGATAATGGTGAATTATACAACTCATTGAACTGTATCTATTTATTATACCAATGTCTTACTCTACTTCATAGAATGTTAAGTCAAACAGAACCTAATTTTAAAACCTCATACAAAGCTGATAATGGACCATGGAAATATGATTTGATGTATTATGACTGCCTGTTTGCTTCATATGTTCAGAGAAGTTGAACTGCCATCAGTTCCACTTAAACATAATTGAGCAGTCCAGGAAAGCTGGGGTAAACATGGGGGACTGGTTCTCACCTCAGGATAAAAGCCAGTGACTCTCTGGGAACTTCCCTGTTCAGGAAGAACTTGAGCCCCTCGAAAAGCCTCTTATGGGCCTCCTGCTCTTTCTGCTCCTTCTCTCTGGCCTCCAGGTTCTCCTGGTCCTCCTGCAGAAAAGGTATATATCTGTTAGAAGGGCAGTGCGCAGGATGGCATTAGTTTCATCATGTTGTTTACAAAAACCCAATTTCAGGAGACCCTAGAGTTGTGCTCCCCAGTGTCACATCTCTAATAGGCTGACAGGATTCTTTGTACTGCCGGTTTGTTTGGCTGCTCAAGCAGTCCTTCTGTGACCAATTAATTCATCAACCTATTTTTACATCACCCACAAATGTCTTAATAAAAATACTAATGTATAATTACATCAACATAAAATATGAGAATACATTTGGATCAGTATGTTCAATAAAAAATGAGTGGACAACAGTGATCTGAAAGTGATTTGCAAATGGAAAACGTACTTGTAATACACTGTGACTATTTGGTAGAGTTCATACAACCACATAGTCTCTCCTATCATTAAGATATGGACGACACTGAACTATTCTCTCAGTCCTACCCAGGGGGCGATTCCTCTGCTGGGACGTCGGCCTATCACCTCAGATGGTGCTAGGGCTCCCTGGTTGTGCCATCAAACCCCTGCATCTAATCCATTCAGTCCTGGCCAGCCTTCCTGCCAGGAGTTCAATCTTCTTACAAACTGCATTGTCTTAAGGTCCACGTAGTTTGCTAAAGTAGCATCAAAGGAAACAGCCCCCCAACACCTTCAGGCTATGCTGAAACTGGACATCACTACCGAAGCTCTGTTCTGCTACCTCAGATCTCTTTGCCATCCTGACCCCACAGATCCTGGTCAGCCCAGTAAGAGCTCCTCTCTGTCCTGTCAGCCCTATGGTGGATCTAGTAGAACGGGGGTTTTCCAATCTGACCTTACAAGGTGCTCAGCCTGCTGGTTTTCTGTTCTACCTCATCCTTACTAATTAAGTCTCCAACAAGAGGGTTGCAATAAATAAACTGAGTGGAACTGGCTAGGATGTCCAGATTTGAACACCACTGCAGTGAAGCTACTAGAGCAAAGTGCATGCTTATTTTCCAAAACCCTACCCCAAGCATATATACAGTCCAAGCACTGTTGTCTTTGCTAACTAATGTTGTACTTCACCAGCTCTGCCCCCCTTCTAGCACTGAATGGGCAGAAGCTGCTTCAGGGTGTAAAATGTACTTACAATTATTTTATTGTGTGGTGCACATAATAGCTGTAAGTGGCTTTGAATGAGCGTGCTGGGTAAATGATAAAGGTGTCTCCTTACCCCCTCGGTAGGAAACTGGTCCATCTGGTTTTCCTCCTCTTCGGCAGTGGCTACCACTCGCGCCAGGCTGGCACTCAGAGCTGACAGTTTCTGTGGACAGAACCAAGCCCACGGGTTGTGTTTTCCATACCGCTTAAAACATCCTGACAAGTGTGCAATCACGGTGGGGCTGTTGGGCCGGCTGGCCAGTCACACATACAGAGAAATCATAAAGACAACATCAGGTTTCCACATTGATTTATATCGATCTCCAACAGTGGAGAAAGGCCCACCTCCAGGTAGCTCTCCGAGTCCATGGCGTAGTCCTCCTCATGCTCTGCCTTCAGCTCCGACTCTGCCTTGCTGTCCAGCTGGAGGGAGGTGAGGAGTTAACAGCGGACAACTAGCAGGCCAATCGTATATGTATGCTACAGGACTAACATGTCAAACGATAAAAAAAAAAAAATCAACAATTGTGATGTACAAAGTTGTTGGTCCACTGAGGTAAAATGATGTGGCGTTCTGGATGTGTTTGACCCGAGGTTGGGACAGGGGCTGGGATACCTTGGGCGGGTACACCAGGTTGAGAGTTTGGTAGAGGCGGAAGTTGATGAAGCCTAAGAGGGTGGTGTACATCTCTGTGAAGGTGGCCATTACTCTGTAGTCCACATCTGTCGGATGCTGAGGGAGAAAAGACAGCTTAAACCTGACGGCTACATGTAGTTCAACAGAAGCATCTTTGGCTCGTAATTATCAGATAGCTGGTATTGTAGAGATGCGTTCGTCCCTATTAACCTTTAGTATAAGAATACAGGAGAGCGATTACCATACTCTTCTCTCACTCCTCTAATTCACTCCTCTAATTAACAATTAACAGCTTAAAATCATTTGAATAATTTCGTATAAAAACATATGAAACATTAACTTAAAGGTTCTGGTCATTTATGCTTGTATTTATGCTAGTAGCACAGTAAAAATCTTACCTGTTAACTAATAAGAGGCTGTTTATAACTAAAACCAATTACAAAGAGGGCTAAAAAACCTAACTCATCCATTAAACAGGAGTCTGACTGGTATTTGAAATACTGTTTGTACTTCTGCAAACAGTATCATTTACTCAAGGCAAGTTCTCTGCTCTGAATCAGTTGAAACTGACCTCTCCAGGCCCCATCAGATGGTAACTCAATGTTAAGTCAACAATGGACTTTGGCAAATAACTGCTGTGATCAATCAGCACTTACATCATGAGCAAACTGATAAGGCACCAGCCAGGTGATGACTTGTCCAAGGACTTCTGCCTGGTAGTAAATCCCCTTGATGGACAGGAAAACCTGCCAGCCAAAACAAGATCAATACATCTCATTCACCTTTATACAATGTGGAAACAGGCAACTATTTCATTGGTTCATTTACAGTGGCTTCAGAAAGTATTCACACCCCTTCACATTCTCCTTCATTTTGTTGTGTTATTGAATTAATTTATAATTGATTATTTGTTGTGCCATTAATCTACACACTATACCCCATAATTACAAAGCAAAACACGTTTTAGAAAAGGTTGCTAATTTATTTAAAATCAAAAATGAAATCTAATATACATAAGTATTCACACCCTTTGCCATAACACTCCAAAATGGCCAGATGCATCCGGTGTCCATTGATTATATTTGAAATGTATCTAGAACTTGACAGGAGTCCACCTGTGACTGAATATGATTTAGAAAGGCATACACCTGTCTATATAAGGGGCATAGCTCTGGGGAAGGTTATCCAAAAAAAGTGCGAAAAGCATTAACTGTTCCCAGGAGCACAGTGGGCTTCATCATTGTGAAATGGAAGAAGTTTGGAACCAATCAGACTCTGCCTAGAGCTGCTGGTCAACCAAACTAAGTAACCAGGCAACAAAGGCCTTGGTCTGGGAGTGACCAAGAATCCAAAGGCCACTCTGTTACTCTGCAGAAGAGATTAGACAACCATCTCTGCAGCACTCCATCAATCAGGCCTTTAAGGTAGATTGGCTACATGCAAGCCACTCCTGAGTAAAACGCAAATGACATGCCATCTGGAATTAGACAAAAAAAGTCCTCTGGTCTGAAGAGACCAAAATCTAACTATTAGGTCTCAATGCAAACCTCTACATCTGGAGACAACAAGGTACCGCTCATCACCTGGATAATACCATCTCTATGGTGAAGCATGGTGGTGGGAGCATCATGCTGTGGGGATGTTTTCTGATAAGGATGGTGGGTGTGATGGGATGATCTGTAAAGAATTTGAGGGCCCGAAGTAGTGCCAAAGCAGCTTTTACTAAATAAAAAGGTCTGTATACTAATGCACATGAGATATTCCGTTATTTATTTTCAATAAATTGAAATCTAAACACAACTAAAAACGTGTTTTTGTTAAGTCATTTTGGGTATTGTGCGTAGGTTGACACCAACATATATTTAAATGAATTATAAATTTAGTCTATAACAAAACATGGAGAAAGCGAAGGACTCTGAGTAACTTCTGAAGACACAGTAAATGTTAGGCTTATAACAATGCAACAGTATACATGACGAACTGTAAGATGAAGAACAACTCAATCGAAAGGGCATTCTATCCACAACACAGAGATATTCACTGAGGACCTGCTCCTTGCAGTCATGTCCTTCCTACCTTTTTAAGAGAGCGAGATGTGATTATGTAGTTCATCCACTCCACAGACAGCCGCCGACATAGTGTGATGGTCTGGACATGGCACTTCCCCGTGCGGGCAAAGGTGGAGAACAGGAAGCACATAGAGAGGGCATCGTCAATATCACGCAGGGCATCGATGAACGTGGGGTACCTGGCACAAACACAACACTCATTGTCAGAAACACATGGAGGACACAGCTCACAACGGTTAAGGGGCTTCCACAGCACAGGGGGTAACCGAACATCAGGCGGAGCGGCTTGAGCCGCAACAGAGAGACGGTGGCAGTGGGCAGTCGCCGAACCTGCTGGGATTTCACGTCACCCGGGCCACAGCTCCATGCTGTCATGATACGTCACTTGCCACTTAGTTTTCTTGAAATGGTGAGGGAACATTTCAGCAGTGATTCCAAGTCTAGTCCGAATGTTTCCCCATGGCCAGCTCTTTTGCTTGGTGTCTTTGTGTGACTCTGAAGAGGTGTCATACTATTTTGGATACTGGATAACCAACATAATCAGGTTTGACAGGTTGTTTGTGAATTATCACAAACATTGCCCACCGTCTCTCCCGGAGAGAAGAGACAAAAAAACATAGACAACAAGGCCAAATAATGTGCACACCCTTGTGGACGTCAGCCTCTTCGTTGCTGCCGCTGGGCTGAGAGGCATTTCAGGTGTTCATACACTGACAACAACAGAGGCGCCAGTGTTGCTGCTTGTCAGTGTGAAAGCCTCATCATTATATGAGTAATAAACAGGGCTCAAAACCAGATATCCTATTAAGGTTGGGTTATGCTGTGGTTTTTGGTGGCTAAACGCGTTTAGAATGTCTGAAAACAAACATGTTTATGCTCATATGCTCTCAAACGTTTTCCACCCGAAAAACTAAAACACTGGGGAAAAGCGTAGACATTACTCAGGGACAGCGGATGGCGATTGTTATTCTTATTATATATTTTCAAAACCAATTACTAGTTTGCAAGATGGGACTTTGTAGCTGGAAAGACATTTTAGTTGTAAGATCAGTTGACAAAAAAAGGCTCTTGAAAGTAATGATCTGGTCAACACTGCCACCTGCTGTTTTCAGTTCTCCTCGCAGTGGATTGGGACCTCACCTTTCCTTGATGATGTGGTCCAGTTTATAGCCAGGCTTGTTGTCCCGGAGTCTCTCCACCCCTGTCCACTCTGCCTTTCCATAGGCCTTCCTCAGTTTGCGCACAAACACCTACCCAAAACAAACAAGGCAGCATTACTACATTTCCAAACGGGTTAAGCGGAAAATCCCTTTTGTCCAAAAGGTTAAATAACAGTAAAACAACATTTCAAACAACGTATTCACCAAGCGGTCAAATGAATAACACAAAACCATACCTTGTACTCTCTAAACTTTCTAACAATGGGCTCGTGCAGGAGGAACCGGATGTCTTTGAGCAGGTAGAATGTGCGGGGCGCCGTGGAACCCTTGTTCACCTTCTTCTTGTGCTTGGGCTCATGAGGGTAGATGCCTTTAAGAATGCACAGGCGCCTGTGTGGAACAGAGGATAAAGAGGCACTGACTGTCAACATGGCATTACAGAAACTGATACCATAAGCCATGATGTTATTACATTCACATCCTGAGTAGAGCTGCATTCACATAGTATCAAAGGCACTTACATCCACTGTAAGTTGTTCTGCATAAAAGCCTTTGCAAAATTACTTATAATGTTAATGAAAACAAAATGGGAGAAAACAAAACAAAATAGGGAAGGACTAAAAATAAGTTGTCCGTCCCGGATTTTTTAAATTTATTTTTTACTTGTTGTGGCTTTTCTCCATGGCAGTGAAGCCAGAGAACGTTCAGGATGGTCCCAGGGGAAAAATACAAAATATCCAATGTTTGGGATAATCTCACTCTCAAGGCTCAATGCTGGTTGTCTGCCACTACTGCAAAACTGCGTGCATTGTATAGCAGCACGTCACTGACGCTGAAACATTTGAAAATGAACCATCCATACAGTTAGCCATGACACATTCGCAGCCTGGATGTAGCATTAGCTAGTAGAGCTGATTAGCTAAAGAACTAGATAAAGTTTTTGTTTATTACATTTGGGGAAAAATGGAGTCAAGACAATGTCAGTACCTTCTATATAACAGATTCAATAAAGTTTTAAAACAATGTGGCTCCACTGACCTGGATAGGTGACTCACATACTTAATCTATAAACGGCCTCACGTCAGCAGTCAGAAGACCGTTTCCAACTAAAGAGCAATATTATTGGCTAAAAATGGGGTCAATTTAGTTTTAATTAAGAAAATAAACTTTTATATGGCGTACAAATACTTTGTTGTATTGATATGGCTAAGTGTTTAGCCTATTGAAAATCAATACCCTTACAAAAAGGGAACCTATTCCAATCAAATGCAATGTTGAACTGGGCCATGCTTATCTCAGCAAGCAAAGATTCTGCAGATAGTGTTATTAACATGATACCTCACAGACCTACGCACAATTTCAACAGTGGAGGATGACAGGTTTTAAATGCAGGGTTTTCCCTGGCTCAAAATTAGGCAAAGGTGGTACCTCCGTAACCCCACGCTCCACCGGACGCCCCCTGTGATAGCTGGCTACTCACTTGAAAGAACACTATAATAGTTCTGTTAAATAAGCCCTGTTGTCCATGTCCACTTGAGCAGCTAATGCAAACTACAATGTCCTCCCTAATAGCAACCAAAATACAAGCAATATATCTATTCTTTACATATTAACATGCTACATTTTTGATCTTTTACATATGTAGGTTTTTAACCTCATGTGTCTCTTTTGTTCTCCTCTGCCTGTCGGTGACTTACAGTCATTTTATTGGATTTAAGGGTATCCAGCCTAGAGTTTCTGCTTGGCTGTTTTCCTAAGCCCCCCAGGGTTCAACATCAATGATGGCCCGCTGGCCCTGGGCCAGTAAGACCTAACGTCAGGCGAGTACACAAAGACAGTCACTGACCCATATGGGCCAGTGCTCAATTTCCCCATTTAAATTCATAGTGTCATTTTAAAACTTTTGCTTGTCATCTTTGTCACTATTCCCACTTCAACTATTCCCGCTTTCACTTGTTCTCACATTAAAATGTGTCTGTACTGCTTATTCTCCCCCCTCCAACTGGTACAGTACCGGTGTTGTCTTTTTGACCAATAACATTCGATGGCTTGTCTGTTTTGACCAATCATAGTTTATAGTGCATTCTAGAGCGGGACCCAAACATCGCATCTTACGAGGCAAAGCGAATGCGATCATTTTTGTCTTTGCGGAAAGAACAATATCCATGGGTCGAAAACAATAACGGCAAGAGATGTGTTCTGCCGTACCTGTCGCGCATTCCTGACAAAGACCGATAACACAGGGTCATTTTAAAAGTGAACAAACAACTACTGAAAAAACATGCTGTTCAGTCCCCGCAGATTGGGCCGTGTATTGCGGCCTTACGGACATGGCTTGTCGACAATAAGCGTCATGTTAACTATGCCTGCCTACGAGCTAAATAGCAGTGACACAGAAGAAGCCTGTGAACCAACTAGCTTTTATGTCACATCAAATTCAAGTCCAGCTCCGGAACAAATTGAGACCACTGCACCTTTTTCTTTCCTTTCCAAAAAAGTTGAAAAGGAAAGTTTTGAGCGAGGAACAGAAGCGTTCGATTTGCAGTGGTCTCTTAATTTTAACACTTCTGCTCCTCACTCAAAACCTTCCTTTTCGACTTTTTTGGAAAGGAAAGAAAAAAGGTGCAGTGGTCTCAATTTGTTCCGGAGTTTTATGTTCATGAAAAGATGATAATGTTATTTGCAGTAATATTTTGATAACAATAAATTAAAAGTAATCATGTACAATGCATCATATTTATGTAAACAGCAATTGCTTGTATCAGCGCATGTCTCACATCACATGGAAAACTGTGGTATATATTAATATTCAGATGATTTGATATTTACATACAATACTTCTGTACAATACATTTGTATTGTGTGTTTTGTTTTTAATTCAGTCCGGGGTAGCTTTGGACCCTGCTCCCAAACCCATTGGGTCCACAATGCTACTAACACACAGAGCATATCATTCCCTCTGCATTATGTGTGGGCCACACAATAACATCAAAACTATGTTCATTAGAAGATCTAGGAATCACATTAAAAAAAATCACTCATCAAGCTTAAAATTAACAGTCAATATTATTGTTGCCTATTATCGTAGTTATACTTTGTTCTTGTTAATTTGACTTGCATTTAAAAAAAATTTGCACGGATGGGTACTTCAAAAATCCACCAGAAATAGTCGCAATATAACCGTAAACAGTTTTATTTTAGGCTTACTATAAAGCAGCTACTGAAGGTTGTAGACAGCAAAGTTTTTGTCTATCCGGAACAAATCCTAATGCATAATTTGCTTTGACAGTGACGAGTGTCGAACGCGGGACCTATTGTTTGCAGGTCCGCGTCTCTAACCACTACGCTATTTTACAAAGGGTAGTCAGTCAGTCACTCAGTAAGAGACATTCGCTCATCTTGGCGGTCCAGCAAAAATCTGTGATTCTACTAGAAGTCATCTGAAACGTTAACAAATGTTATGCAGATTGGATGTAGTTTAAGCATTATTGAGTTTTATTGAAATATTTTTCATGGTTGGGTGTAACGGAAAACTAGGATCCACTTGTTTTTCCGACGTTACTCATCTCCGTGATGTCAGGACCGGTTTGATCCTGTATGCAAAGTTGCCAGATCATTGATAGCAAACCGTGAAATCCGCATAATACTCAAAAAACACAGCTCAAACGTTATTTCTTCTATACAACCCTATCTGTAAATCGACCCGCTCAAGCCCATTAAAAAATAGCACAATTGTGGGGGAAACCTAGCCATCTAGCAACACTGCCAATATGAAAGAGGTCGCTGGTAGATTATTTAGTGTATGAGCGCAAAATTGTGTTTTACCATGCCGACACAGAGGCGGTGCGAGATTTTAGGAAGGCGACCGCCTTTGAGTTTTAGGCAGGAAGATCCCAGAAAAATGTCAGCAATTTTAGGTGGCAAAGGCTATAGCCTACCATGCATTTGTAAAAAGCAGTGTTTTTGTGATTTCTTTTACCCAAATAACTTGATTAATCATCAGAATAATCAACAGAATACTGGACCAGTCATTTGCGACAGCCCTATACTTAATACATGTTAGCTAATACATTATAATCTGCTGTTATATTTCGGCCACAGTAGGTTTTGTAAAGATTTATTTTCAAGCATTTCATGCTTTAATGGAGTTGACAGTGTTGAAAGATAGAAGAGTACCAGGTGGGATTCAAACCCCTCCTGCAGCAGTATGTGTACCGGAGACAGCAGACCACCCCAGGCCCAGAGCGCCGGGCCACCCCAGGCCCAGAGCGCCGGGCCACCCCAGGCCACGCAGTAGGTTTGGAGTTCTTCATTTAACACAGAGAGAGGCATGACAACTCGTTAACCTGCTGCTTTGAAATGGCTTGGGCTGATGTCAATGAAGGTCATTTGAACAGGATGTGATTTGTAGTGATGTTCTGGACCTAGAGGTGTAACGGTACACGTATCCGTATCGTTCAGTACAGGACATTCAGTTCGGTACGCGTTGTGATCTGAATGAATATAGTCTAGTTTTAACCACACACGTTACTTTTTTGTGTCCGAGACTAACATTCAAAACGAGTTTCCCCCCCAGAGACAGAGAAATAATATTTGTGAAAAGACTTTGGAGAAATTAGCATTTAAATATACAATGAATCTCCATGGAGATATTAATGCTCCTAAACTTACAGTAAAGCTACATCGCAGGCACAATTATTATTATTACTTAATGAATCCACTTGATTTCTGTTAAGGAGAGTCTCCTTTATACGTACACCACATACAGAGAATTTTTACAGTAGCATTTTTGAGAAATTTGCATTCAAATATAGTATAGAGTATAATAGTACAGAGCATCTCTATGGAGACGTGGATGCGGTCACACCTAAAGCTACATTACAGGCTTAATTTCCATAATTTGTTAACAATTCCATTTGGTTTGAGTTAAGGTAGGTCCCCTCGCGGTGTACACGACATATACAGCAATTTTACTGTAGCAGTTTGGAGAAATTCACATTTTATGGTATAGTGCATCTCTATTTGAGGTGTGGATAATGTCACAGTTACAGCTACATTACAGGCTCAGTTGCCATAATTAGTTAATGAATCCACAAGAACTCTGTAAAGGAAGGTTTCCTTTCTACAGTCAGGTCCAGACATATTTGATCATGGACAAAATTTTCATAATTTTGTCTCTGTACGCCACCACAATGGATTTGAAATGAAACAACCAAGATGCAGCTGAAGTGCAGACTTGCAGCTTTAATTCAAGGGGTTGAACAAAAATATCATATGAAATGTTTAGGAACTGCAACCATTTTTATACATCACCAAATGCTGGGTTTCCTCCTTTGTGTTGCTTTGCCAGGCCTTTACTACAGCTGTCTTCAGTTGTTTGTTCGTGGGTCTTTCTGCCTTAAGTTGTGTTTTCAGCAGGTGAAATGCATGCTCGATCAGGTTGAGATCAGGTGATTGACTCGGCCATTGCAGAATATTCCACTTCTTTGCCTTAAAACCTCCTGGGTTGCTGTCGTAGTATGTTTTGGGTCATTGTCCATCTGTAAAGTGAAGCGCTGTCCAATCAACGTCGCTGAATTTGTCTGAATCTGAGCAGACAATATATCTCTATAAACTTCAGAATTCATCCAGCCGCTTGTGTCTTCTGTCACATCATCAATAAACACTAGTGACCCAGTGCCATTGGAAGCCATGCATGCCCATGCCATCACACTCCCTGCACCATGTTTTACAGTGTTTTAATTGATAATGAAATTACAATGGAATAGTCCACACCTGTCCATGAAACAGGTTTTGAGTCAACTGTCCAATTACTTTTGATCCCTTGAAAAAGAGGGGGCTGCATATTAGAGGTGCAATTCCTAAACCCTTCCTCCAATTTGGATGTGAATACCCTCAAATTAAAGCTGAGACTGCACTTTAAGCCCATATTCATTATTTAACTGTAACTTTAATATATTTTGCTAAACAGACAAAATAACAAAACTTGTGTCAGTGTCCAATTATTTCCGGACATAACTGTATATACACCACACACAGTAACTTTAATGTAGCAATTTGGAGAAATTCACAATGGAATGCATAATGCATCTCTATGGCAACTTGAATGCGGTTACACTTAGTTACATTACAGCGTTATGTACATTACAATTCCCATAATAAGTAGCTTTAACTGTAGCACCATTCAAGTCGCCATAGAGATGCATTACACATTTAAATGTGAATTTCTTCAATACCATACAGAAATGTTTTGACAGTAGTTTTTAAGCACTCCTCTATTCGCACTTCTGGTTAGATGTAAACTACATTTCGTTGTATTGTACTTGTACTGTTTAATGACAATAAAGTTTAATCTAATCTAAAATTGCTCGAGATGCGGTGTACAGAGGGGACCACACATTTTTTACGAATGGCTAGTTTGACCAAATATTTTCTAGAGTTGGCTAGGTTGACCGCAGTGTTCAACTGCAGTCAACCTAGCCAACTCTTGAAAATACTCGGTCAAACTAGCCGTTCGTAAAAATTGTGGGCGTGGCTATACCATAATATTCGCTCCGAAAAGCAGTCCAAGTCGCAAGACAAACATGTGTCATGCTCTATTGGTTGAATATTTAGTATTTGAAGATAAATTAACGCATTAAACATTTCTGAAGATACGACGTAGTAAGAACTTGTTTTAGTGTTAATACATCTGATCCAGACTTCTTTTGAGAAGAAATATGAATTTCCTGTTGTTGATTCTTTTGCTTTAGCCTACTTTTATTTATTACGAACGGCTAGTTCGACCAAGTATTTTCAAGAGTCGGCTAGATTGACCGCAGTCATATCCATCAGGTCTCCTGTATGGGAATATTACGGCTTTTCAGTCAAAGCTGCACTAAGTAGGATTTGTTCAGGAAAAAAGTTTTGTCCCCTATAAACATGGTGTGTTTATAGCCAAGTTGTACAAAACATTAAATGTTGTCATTCTCATAGCCAAAGCTTTACTTCAGCAAAAGAAACAGACTAGCGCAACATCCACCAATTAAAACTGTGGGAAAAAACTAAAAGCACAAAATCCGGTCAGAAATTAAATAAAATGACTGGATGGGAAAAATATGCTTGGAAATGGCTCGTAGAGTGTGGACTGTAGTTGGAACCCCCCATTAATAAATACAACCCTACTTACACAGGTGGTCATCTGAGACAAAATATCCAACTTCCAGTACACTGGTCAACATTTTCAAAATCCTTTATCAAAACCAAGCATGCTTTCAGCTGATTGACAGTGAACTTTCCTCTACTGTTTACTTATAGCGCATCATATGCAATGCATCATAGTTTGATAATGCAAACCAAAAATACAAGCCGGGAACAGAACAGCGCTCCAAAAAGCAGATAACTACCACATTGCTGTGAACCTTTAACGTTCCAAACAAACCGCTTGGAAAACCTGTAACGGCTGTATCAATACATTTGTACTAATTCTTTTGCAGAATACAACCCATAATTCAGTACCTGAAATCAGCCAAGCTCAGCTGCAGCTTCTTGCGAGCTTTGTTCCTTGTGATGTAGTTGGTGGCAGAGCCCCTCTCATACTGAAACAGGACACAAGGTTTAGTTACAACGCATGAAGACAACCAGACAGACACTGTTGGATATTGGAGTAACCAAGTTTATTCACTTGCGTTATTACACAATGTGTATCTAGACGTATGAGCAAACTGCTGGATGGTGACATTGTTCGGCATCACGCCAAACAATATATTTGGAACTAATTTTCCTGGACAATCCTCAAGGTGTTTGTTTTGGCAATCTTGAGACAAGAATTTATGTTATTCTTAGTTAGCAGTGGTTTCCGCTAACCAGGCGTGTATCACATATCTTGCCATCTGTCTTTACATTTCACATTTTTGTACTTGTAACAGTACACACTATTATCCAGAGCGACTTGTAGTGAAGAGACCATTTATTCTCTCAAGCTGGCACCCTGTGAGAACTGAACCAAAACACTGTCAGGCGCCATACACTTCCATCTGAGCTCTATCTTTCTGATATAGTCAAGAACACAGATCTTAGTCAAAGCAAGAGGCCTGCATATTTTGTTGTTCTTGGGTCCTTTGTGACTTCCTGAAATAATTTTATTCCTAATTCTTGGATGTTTTGTCAGGACCTAAACCAATGTAGGTCGTTGGAGCCCTAAAAATGGTTTTGTAACCCATCCCAGACTGATAAGCATTAACATTTTTCTCCTGAAGGTCTTCATAAATTACATTTTGGTTTGCGCATGACGTGCCTCTACAACCTGGTGCTGACAACGTCACTCATAGTAACAAAGTTACTCTAGTTTAAATTGGACAGGGCAGACCCAAATAAGGCTTGGTAGTTATACAAAATATAAAAATTTTACCCTAATTATTCCTTTCATTATATTGAGTTTACAAGGGGGTCAGTAACGTTTTCCCTATAGATGATTACTTAAACACAACAGTTGTTTAGCATTATAGCAAACTAGCAGGGTTGAAAACAATATGAATCAACCGCATGACTCCACTAGCACTAACGTCATTCAGCTACGCAGACGTAAAACTACAATAGTTTATTACATATAGCTATGTATTACACCATTTGATTATTAGATAAATTATATATTATAGCAAGCTGACTATGAGGCAAATCGTTAGGTAAACATTTTCGTTCTAAAACTATATGATGTGCTCATTAAAACAAGCGCAGTTAGCTAAGCAGCTACCCACAGTGCTAACTTTAGCTATAGCTTTAAACATCTTCCTTAGTAACTAAGCTTTTGGATAGTTAATTTCACAGACATCCTTACCTTCTTTTTCTGTAGACCACCCATTTACAGTAGATATGTTTGTTTTTTTTCTATAGAAAATGTTATTAGATGTTTAATTCAAATTCTGTACACAATCTTGTAAACACAAGCGCCACCAAAAAAACACCGTGGCAGATGCACGTGTTGCGTGACACGCGCTGAATGAACTCGCAGGACCTGTTCACTTAAAGCTGTCTCTTTTTAGGCCTGAACATAATTCGTTATTAAGAATATTTTAGAATTTAGTCGTTGATCAGATGATCCATTCCAGAAAGACGTACAGTTAGGTTTAGGAATTACTGGTTTGTTTTAAGGTTAAGCGTTAGTGCCAGGTTATGCATAGGCATAAATGTTACGGCACTGAGGTTAGGGTTAGGTTTAGGGTTAGGGTAAGGTTAGGGAAAGTTGAACATTAAGCTCTATTGTCCCCATTTAGATTTCCAGTTTAGGGGTACAGTTTAAGGAAAAACCCTGCAGTTGAGCATAGTGTTAGAATTGGGATTGCTTTTAGGTTTGGATACTATTGGTTCTGTTTAGGAGTCCAGGCAGGGAATAGGGAACATGGATTTCTGGGTTAGGCTTAGGAAAAGCATAATTTTAGATACCCTTAGAAGTATACTTTGAAGCCCCCCATAAAACAATGAAAAGTAAACCAGTCAAGGTTTTGTAATTATTATTGTTATTGGAGGACCCTTGCTCATTAGCAGTGAGTGACTCATTAGCAGTAAATTAGATTTCTGAAGACTTCCTTCATATAATTAAAAAAAAACACACAGAAACTCTCTCACACACACGCACACACATGCACGCGCGCACACACGCACGCGCGCGCACACACACACACACACAAAGTTAACATTGTTTGGCATTGTTTGTTTTCTTTTTTCTTTTTTTCAAACCTTCCCCTTTAATGCTCATTTTATTTTGATGAATCTACTTATTGTCAATGTATTAGCGTTCCTAAACAACATCATTTTGGATTGTTCAGGATTAGCAACAAGTAAACGTTTCACGGTTTCATTTACACACATTTACACAGAGAGAGAGAAAAATAAAGAGAGGGAGAGAGAAAGAGAGAGAGAGAGAGAGAGAAAGAGTGAGAGCGACTGATTCAGACATTACACAACCTTGGAAGTAGCTGTGAAGAAGTCACTCAGGACTTAACATCTAAGCAGACAGCTTATAAATTAAGAATCCACGATGGGACTGCTTGATTTTATTAGGGATTATTTTCTTGGTTTCTGGGACTATGAGACACCGAAGGTAATGGTGGTTAAAAACAGAAAACTTGGAGTTATTTATAGAGGGGTTCAGTTTCTCGTGATCACCTATTTCATCTGGTAAGCCTCAGCCTCCTGTTTTTGCATGCATTTTTTGGATAAAAGAATAAGATGGAAATTTGCTTGTAATGTGGTGGTGAGCAACAATTCAGACTTTTTCTGTGACTGAGGATTCATGTTGCACTATCTGTGACCTGTCTTGAATTATGCCAGTAGACAATGTTAGTACTTAATCGTATTGAAAATCTTCAGAAGAATGATGTGGTTTAAATTGTATTGTAAATTGTACCTTCAATATTTTTGTAGGTTTATAAGCTATCATCAAATGTAATCATATTCTTTCTTTCAATTGCTATTCTCTCCATACATATGAAGTGAAATTCACCAATATGCTTTGTGTTGAGGAAATGCCTTTTAAGTGTAAATGGCAATTACTGACCATTATTGTGTAACTTGATCCAAATGCGGCATCGTTCATTGATTTTGTTTTCCTAATGGTCCTTTTGGAGGTAGATGTGTGTCTTTCTAATGACAAACTAGATTATTCAGGTTTGGATTATCAAGCATTTCAAATGAAGTCAAAATGTGTACAGTATATCATAAACTAAGAAAACAGAACTCAGATTTTCATTTTCATTTTACAAGTCACCCTGAAAAGACTGAATATGTCCTCGGAACAGGAATTCATCTGAGTATGTCATATCGCTCTGCTACAGGTATGTGTTCATTAGTCAGAAGGCCTATCAGGAAAGTGAGACGCGGCCAGAGAGCTCAGTCTACACTAAAATGAAAGGCACAGCACTGCAAGGAGACCATGTCCTCGACATGGTGGAGTACGTCAGACCCTTAGAGGTGAGCCCACTTGAAAGCATCAATTGGACTCAGTCCCATGATCAGTGATTCAGCAAACTGACTGATCTATCTGAAACAATGAGCAGTTATTTAGAAAACGTTTATAAGGTGATTTGCAGATCAGTCTGAACGGCAATCTCTGATTGCAACGTAATGTAATACAATCAATGTAATCCTGAACATGCACTTTTACTCTGCGCTCACAAAGCAAAGATTCTAGGTAAATAACATATGCAGTATACTGTAGACGATGCCATGTGTACTATATGTTTATGTAATGTAGCCTATGTGAGTACCACTTCACATGGTCAGTTTTTCCTTGTGGCATTGCACCTGTAGGGCGGCGATGTGATCAGTGCAGTACTGAGACGAGTGGTCACATATAACCAGAGACAAGGCACGTGTGCTGAGGTGAGAGCTCAACGCCACACACACATGTTCTCATGAAACCATGAACTGCTGAATAAAATCCCTGACTCAGCTTTACCTCATCAATATGGTGCGTGTTATTGAATTGGGTACCGTGATTCTATGATTGCCAATAGCGCTACTCCTGGAAAAGCTCTGTGAAACAACGTGATGACGATCAAAATCACAGCCACGCCACAACCACACCTCAAGTCAGCTGGCAAATTCTGATAATGTCTAAATGATAATGCTTTTCATGTTTTCTTAGCATTTTACCGTTACCAATGCCAACTGCTCAAAGGACTCCGACTGCATCCCAGGAGAAGTGGACTTTGATGGCAATGGTACTAACTGAGAAATGCTGTGGAACTGAACAGTCACACTAAACCAGAAGGTCTGTAGGTCTGTTTAGGTATGCATTCAGTCTGATGTGTTTCCTGTAGGAAAGAGAACTGGGCGCTGTGTTCCCTACTATAATCAGACCTTCAAGACCTGTGAGATTCAGACCTGGTGTCCTATTGAGCAATTCGCAGCAATACGGTGGGGGTCTACATTCATGGCACATCGAAACAATCAAAGCCATTTAATACATTTCTTGAAGATGTTGACAGCACGTGGGTGTAATCTGTTGTTGTCTTCTTCAGGGAGCCGGCATTAGCCGAAGCCATCAATTTTACTGTTTACATCAAGAACTCTGTCCATTTTCCCAAATTTAAAGTGCTGAGGTGTAGTATGAACGTCCTCAACAACAAACAAACACACACATCCACAAAATGTACAACTTATGCATGCACGCACGTACCCACCTTCCATACACGTACACATGCAGACACACAGGCAAATCAAAAACACACTGCCATACAAGTTCAATGAAGGTGAAATAAAGAACTGTACTCAATTTGGGCAACTCTGTATATGTAAAATATGCAGTTTCAACAGTCTGTAAAATCTTCTGTTATCTCCTTGGCAGAGGAAACATCAAACCAAACATACAGAATCCCCAGAAATATTTGAAAAAGTGTCATTACGATGAGAAGAATCATCCCTACTGTCCCAATTTCCGTCTGGGTTATATCGCGGAACAGGCCAGGGAGAAGTTCAGCGAGCTCTGCAGAACCGTACGTTTACACCTGCAATATATACTGCACATAAGGACAGTCACACTATGTATTCCAACCTACAAACCGCAAAGAACCTCTATGACTAGAGCTTCATAGGATATTCAAAGACAAAATCTTCTACACTGGTTTAATGTCTATAATAACATATCTCTCATATTTCTCAACCTGGCAGTAATTACTAATAATTAAAAAAATAGTTAACAGGAATAAAAATAAAGAGATATTATTAAGCAACAGCAAGAAATGATGATGCATTGGATAAAGCTGCTATTGTGGTGAATCTTGTGGATTGTATCCTGTCAGGGGGGAGTGATTGGAGTGTTCATCAACTGGAAGTGTGACCTTGACCTGGACCCCTCAGAATGTAAACCCACCTACTCCTTCCGTCGCCTGGACCTCCGGAAGAACCTGCCCAACTCTGGTTATGACTTCAGGTATGCCTCATAGCGACTTGTGATTCACTCGGTCATGTTCATTAGTGCACACCAGTGGAAAATGAAAAAAAACAAGTGTTTCTTGTTGGACAATTTGAAACTATCCTCTACTGTGTCTAGACAATGAAGAGCCATGGAGGACGCGACTCTCCCTTTTTCATTGTTTGACTGGAAATTCTGTTTAGATTTGCCAAGTACTACAGTAAGGATGGAGAAGAATTCCGGACTCTTATCAATGCCGTTGGAATTCGTCTTGACGTCATAGTTCATGGACATGTAAGCAGTTGATCGTCCATCTGTAGATTCTCTACATGCTATCATTAACATCTATCTACCTGCCCTAACATTAATCCTTATTCTAATCCTAACCCTAAACTAAACCATGTCATGCAGTTGCTTATTAACACACAGTTTGTTGACTGTATGAAACTGACATCGGGACTGTCAAAATGAAGTGTAACCAAAGTTACTTCTCTGACCACCTTCCTAAATGAATCAGCAGCCTGTAAGTCATAATACTTAGTCAGTGAAATATGTTTATGGGCTCAGGTAATCTCATACATTCATCTTGATTATTCCTCTCCAGGCCGGACGTTTCAGCATCATCCCAACTATCATCAATACAGTGACAGCTATGACATCAGTTGGAATAGTGAGTTTAAATTCACCAATGCCATTGGTATGAGTTAATGCTGTTGGTTTGTAACAACTTCCAGTAATTGTTGTGCCAATTCTTATTCATTCATTTGCATGTTACTTTTTTAATTAATTCCAGTGTTCCATTATCTGTGACTGGATCATGCTCACTTTCATCGATAAGAACGATATCTACAGTGACAGAAAGTTTGATGACGTAAGAAAACAACTATTTGATTTCAAAGATACATTGACGATCATATGTTTTGGTTATTTTCTGCTATATAATAGCCTATATCATTAGACACCCTGTTAGGTAATGTAGCGTCCAAAGAATAAACCAGCTTAATTTAAAAAAGGATTTAAAAGTTCATTTGCAGTGTTCCAAACACATTCAATTATGTCATTCTGACTGTATATTTCTGCAGGACAGCAAAGTGCAGAACTCCAGCCAGAACCTCACTCTTCCCACAGAATTCTCCATCATCAGCTATGGCTCCACACACTCAGATCTGTCAGAAGGAGTGGCCCTGTGATGTCCCGTCATCGCATTGCTCTTCTGGCCACGGCTGTCTTTTGGCCACATACATTGATGAGGCTCTTGACTGCTGAAAAGACTAACGGACTGACAGATGATTCACATACCCTTACTCAGAAATTTCATGCAGTTATTTTATAGCTCAGTGGCATCAACATGGCACAGTTGCAATATTGTATAGTGGCATTGTTGCATGCTACGTCATTAATGCTGTCATTGAGTGACATTGCTATAACATAGAATGTGGTTAGCAGACATGTAGTATACCTATCCAGGCATACTTAGATGTCAAGCAAAAGCAACACTTGAGCAGAGGAATGTGGCCATGGTCTTAGATGTTCTCACAGAGACCAACTTGATGGATCAACCTCTGTCCCAGTGGAAGAGAACCGAAAAACAGCTAAAGCTTTTTTGAGTGCCATTGGTTATTTCATTGAAAGAAATGCCCTGTAATGGGTTTGTTTAAATTCCATGTAAATTCTGTTGATATTCAGGAATAGAATTACACTCCCATGGAGAAATGTACAGTTAAACTCAAAGGGACCAACACGGCATGGCCCCCAGCTGAATGTCAACTGCTAACAATTCTAATTTCAATCAAACCCAAGAAAAACAAAATCTTGTACAGCAATTCATTTACAAGTTGAAGTACATTATACTAAGAACACGCCATGCTTCACCCCAAACCAGGTCAATAACCTGTAAACACTATACACACAAACAAAAATAAACACCTAACATCAATTTATAACTTGTGATCTCCAGCAGTCAATTATATACTTATATCTGATTAGATTAAATAAATACATTGTATTTTGTCACGAGTTTTGTGGTGTGAAAACAGAACAACTGTAATTATCAGACTTGATAAATGCATTTATATTACAGTCCCAGAGTATTATTCTCTGGGAGGATATTCACTCCATCAACATTCATGCTGAATGCTGATGCTGAGCGGTTAGAGGAATAAAAGAGGCCAGATTCCTAGCAGCAGAGCTACTCAAGGAGAGAGTAATCAAATAATGATAGAGGAACCATTTTGTGGGAAATGTTAACAAGATTGTGGGGAAGTGTGAATCCATCTGGACCCATAGTGAGTAATAGAAACATCGATATCGAAAAGTATGAGGTCTAATGGATCAGTGTGCTGTAGCTAAGACTGCTGTGGTCTCTTGACAACCACAGCGATACTTTGGAGCTAAAGGAAATGAACACTAACTAGTGATATATCGTGCACGTTTTAATATAACGCTAATAATGCCATTCTATTACAGAATTTGATATCTTTTTAATTTTGGATCATAAAAGATGTCCTTGACCACTTACCTGTAATGAGGCGCTTTTCCCTGCAACATGATGTCATAAAGTGTATGAAGTGAAATAGAATTTAGCTTGGTCTCTGTAAAGACTTCACTCTATCATTTGAGACAAGCTATCTGTCAGCAGTAACCCAATGCTACTAATGTAATTGTAAGACTCAGCTCCAATGTAGATGTGAAATTAGATTACTTGTCTGAGAGAGAAGTGCACATCAGTAAACAGAGTAAATCTTCCCTGGGACAATGAGGTTATCCAGATGGAGGTTAATGGGTTAAGATTACTTAGATCTAGACTGTGAGAAGCCAAATCCAGTTGATGTTTTCTTTATAGACGACTACAAAGATGGGGGTGAATGTGAACTCTGGCGTCGGCATCACTCCTGTTTAGTCAACAAATGCTAAACCGAAGAAGTTCTGTGCAAAACTGTAATTTCAGTTAAATTATGCTGACAACATTTGCAAAACAATAGTGATAAAATGCTTGTTGAGAATAGTAATGATAAAATACCAGTCTTAAAGCAACACAATGACAGGTAATAGCTGAAAAATATTGACCCTTGTGATAAAGAAAAAAAAAGAACAAAACAATAAACAACACATATTTAATGGTAGAAAATGCAATTACTAAGAGAAAACATACTTTTTAGAAACATAAATGTCATTACAAATGTAGAGAATATGGCACAACTGTGAAATTGTCCAGATCAGGGTGTCCTCAAAAACTGAGTATGCGGGCAAAATGGGCTCTGGTCAGGGTTTGGCTTCAATGCGGAGGGCTATGTTAAGCACAAGCTTAACTCCACACAACATCCTGAGAACACCGTCCCTATAGTGCAGGATGGTGGCGGCAGCATATTGTTATGGGGACGCAAGTGGATGCCGCAAAGCACAAAGAAATCTAGGAAGAAAATCTGCTGAAGTATGCAAGAGACCTGACTTGGGAGAAGATTCATCTTCCAGCAGGACAATGACCCCAAACACACAGCCAAAGCCACACTGAAGTGGCTTACAAACAGAAGGGTAAATGTCCAGGATTGGGCCAGTCAAAGCCTGGACCTCAGTCCAACTGATATGTAGGAAGAGTCGAAAATTGCTGTTCACCAAAGGTCAACTTAACAGCACTTGATCAATTTTGCGAAGAAGAATGTGAAAGAATTGCTGTGTCCAGATGCGAAGAGCTGGTAGGGACCTATCCAAATAGACTTGTGGCTGTAATTAGACATGTATTGCCTACAGGGTGTGAACACCCCTGCAATTATTTTCTGTTTTATATTAGCAATTAATTTAGAACAATTTGACAAATATTGTGGTGGATCTTTGATGTAACATTTAGTAATTTAGCAGACGCTCTTACTAAGGGCAACTTACAGAAGTGAGTGCATACATTTTTACATTTGCTTCCCGAAGGGCACTAGAACACATTGCAATAGCAATGCTCTATCAACTGAGGTAAATGGGATGTTTTAGGTTGCTGTTTGGTTCCCACTGGTCCTTTATTTGTAGTTTTTGTCTTGATGCATTTGACACATTCAAACATGAGCAGAGACAGGAGTTCAACATGGACACAGGGATTGGATTCAGTCTCTCTGGTGGGGGCTACATCTGGCTGGGCTACTGCCTTCACTACGCCCCAGGATCTGAAACTTTTCCTTAAGTGGTACTTCAAGCAAGACAATTACTCTAAGCAATCACTGAACCCATTAAGAAATGACCACACAAAAACATTTTGCCATGGCAATCTCAGGATCCAAACATGTGGTTAGAATGGAAGAGGGCTGTGCATTAGCCCTGGCTGAAGGATCTCATTCTCTATGGAGGAATGGTCTAACATCTCCAATCAGTGGTGTCGTTAGCCCTGGGCGTCCGGGGAAATAGCCACGGATCTTTTATGAATGGCCCCGGATTTGAAACGGACCAAAAAAAATAATAAAAAAAATAGCCCCAGATCTATTCATCTATAATTCCGATCGTGCATTATGACAATGTAGACTTGTAGGCCGCTAGCGTGTACATCGACATTTTCTGCATGTACATTCAAAACCCTGTACTTTCTGGTGGGGTGGGAGGGTGGGCTAAGCCCCGAATGTATTGTGATCCTAGCGACGCCTCTGTCTCCAATGTGTTCTAGTATCTCATATGAAACAAAAAAAGGGCTGTTACTTTGTATTAGTCCTTGGAATCAAATACAGCAAATCGTCTGTTTCTTTTATACAGCCTATTTTTCTTGTCTTTACCACTGGTTACATTACTTTATAAGTGACCCTTTGTAGCAACCAGACACATTTGCACTGTTTCCTGTGATTTGAAATGCACTTTAGATAGGTTTGATTTGATAGAAAGCATCTGCTTTTTGTTCTGTCTAATGGCAGACAGATGTGCCTTTTAGGACTCAGTAGCTCATCTCTAAGGGGACCATAACCCTGAATGCAGTTAGAGGACAAATGGGTGAAGTAAATATTCCTGAGTCACATTAGCATCCAATTCCTAACGAGTCGCCATGTGATGCTTAGGCCTGGCTTCCCAGGCTAGGCAGCAGCACTCAGCACCCAATAAATACCCTATTTACCATGATTTGGGAAAAACGGATATGTATTGAGGGGATTTTGGTGTAAAAAAAAAAAAAAAAGATATCCCACAAACTCTGCCTTTGAGAAATGTGCGCTGTCATCATTTACAAAACTATATTTATTGACAGAAATATTAAGACATAAAAAGAACTGAGAGTTGGCTGTGTATTTTCGGTCATTAACGAGCATTCCAATATGTCATAACACACCATACCTGTACCTTTGGCCAGATACTTAAATTGACTGGAAACTGATTGACATTCATGAACCCATTAATGGTTACAGGACATGGATGGGCAAGGCACTTTTTACAGCTATAGTACAGAAAAGCAAAACAACAAAGATGAATGACCATTTCACATCCATGCTTGTTAGTTACTTAGTAATATGCCCATTCAACCGATGCAACATCTGAATACTGCCAGCAGTGACCATCCCACCACGAATGATGTCTAGGTTCCATTCATAATCCATAAAGAAAACCTTAAAAAAACAACAGTGAATTTTTATTAAACAGTGAATGTCTAATAAAACCTTTTTTCCTCGATTGCAAAACGTTTTGCTCTGGTGGTCCCTACAGAATCCAACACGGTTGACTGATAAGAACAGCAGATAAGGGCACCAAAGCCAGGAATCTCATTGATTCTTGACTGCGGTCTGTCTGGTCAGTGTTTGACTGCCTGGCTTATCTGTGGGCTCATGACCAGCAGCCAGTTAATGGTCTCTTCCAGGAAGTTCATGTTGTAGTGGGTGGCAATGTTCCGGAACACTGTGATCTGCTCTGATAACGTCTGTGGATGAAGAGGTATTAATAAGACCCGGTTGCACAGTGGTTCAACACCTGTCCGTTTAGCAGAAGTCAGGGGCTTGTCACTTGAATAGTTAGAGACACAATATGACTTGAAAAACACAAACCTTGGTGGGAAAGGTGAGCTCAAAACCTCCTGCACAGGTGCAGTAGAGAGGCATGTTTGCCTCCTTCACCCCTTTACACTTGGAACAGGCCTATAATTGAAATATGACATTAGACCTCACCACCCCCATTTCCTGACATCTTGGGTCACTGAGAAACCTGTGACACTGGTTCCTTACCAGGTCCTGCAGAGTGTAGCTCATGAGTTTCTTCTGCAGGGCCTCCACCAGGGCCATTTCAATGGTCTCCGTCTCATACTGGGCCTGGCAGTTGGAGCAGAACCACTGAGGCAGAACAGAGCCGTCCTGGGAACACAGATGGATTACATACGTCACATTTGCAGGAATGAACACGCACGCACGCACGCACACACACACAAAGCAATGCGGAAATGAGGGTAGAAGCTCATCAAAGAGGGCTGACTCACCTGTGCCACAGAGGGATCCTTGCAAAGGTCAAGGTCGCGGCAAAAGTTGCAGTGATGGCAGATGACCTCAGGTAGTATGTAGGAGTTGCAGGGGTCACGGAACTGGGCGTCCTCAGAGAACTCCCCCACGTCCACTAGTCTCAGCAGGTCCCTCTTCAGCTTGTTCACCTGGTTCACTATGTTGCTGTCCAGGGAGAGGACCTACAGTGGAGCCCATTCAGCATATGAACAGGGAGGAACTTTCGGTCTGCTCTAACAAGAAACAGTTGATGAATTCCATTGAAGACCGCGTAAGCAGAGCCAGCCAAGACGAGCGAATGTCACTGAGTGAGTGAGTGACCTGACTCAAACCTGGCGTGATGTTAATGCGTGACCAAATGATCTAATGTCGAGATTATATACCGACACTGCGCAAACGTATAGCACCATGGTGTAGTGGTTAAAGACACAGCCACTCACATGGGAGACCCGTGTTCGAATCCAGTGAGGGCCACAACATTTATCACTTTTAATTGCAGGCCGGCTGAACTAGGCTTGCCAGGTTCCTTTTCAGGTTTTTCTACAGTTAGCACTAAACAACATGACCCCGGTTGCCAGTCACTGACCTGGCAGACATATTTGATGAACTCCAGGGCAGGGTTGCTGAGTGGAAGGTGGGAACCGGGCAGAACAGGGAACATCTCCGAGGGCTGGGTCACACTCCGGGTGCCTGTCACCTTCTTTTGGATCTTCTGGGTGATGGTGAAGAAGTTCTGGGTTAGCTCGCTGGCCACATACTCCTGGGAAAAGGAGATCATCCCTGTGGGGTTGAAGGAGATAGCTTATATGTATACATATATATATATTTTTGTAATCTATAATTGGGTAAGACAGCAGAGGTGACTACAACACGCTGTAGCCGTCTAAGACCGGTAATTCTGGGTCCTCCAGAGTATGCCATCTACGGCAGACTGTTGAAAGCTGTGACCGTCTGTTAGTTAAGAGGAGTCGGAGGTGGACAGCAAATGAAACCCAGGCTGACAGAGAGGTGCCGTGGTGTTCTCACCACATACAGCCCTGGGGTGTCACCCTTTCTCATTACCTACCGGGTAGAGCGCCGGAGTCTCCCACTGTCTGCTGGGAAGCCTGGCTCCCACCCCGCCTCTTAATGGGCGTGGCTCCCGGTGCATTACGTCTCAGTTCTTCTCGCATGCTGTGGTAGACAGCAGCGATGTAGGCTGAGAGGAAACCGAACAGGAGACTGAATAAAGCAGCGGTAAACACAGCAAAATGTGACCCGATTAACACAGAAAAATGTTCGCAAGGGCCTACCGGAGATGATCATGAGGAAGTATTTCTGACAGGAGGTGGTCTGGGGTAGATACTGCATGATGTTCCAGTTGCTCTCGATCAGCTCCTCCACCTCCTCCACCTCTTCAGCTCCATCATCCTCACCTCCACCGTCAGCTTCGTCCTCGTCCTCGCTGCCCTCCTCATCCTCCATACCCTTCTTTTTCTGAGCCGTCCCATTCTGAAAGCCAATGCGGCAGTGTGTCAGACATTTTCACTGGTTTTGTAGGACGGGAACCATCAGTTAGAGAACCGGGGGGCTACCTCTCCATACAGGACACTGGATGGCAACCTTCCCTTCACTCCTCCATGGTTGGCCGGATCCATCCACATTAGGAACTCCCAGCAGCAGGAGAAGGAGATGGAGAGGGAATGGAAGATTTCCCTGGAGTGAATACTACAAGGAGATAGATTTTTTTTTTAAACTAATTTTGAAATAATTATTACTATAAAAGCTGAATTAAAAAACAGAAGCAATTTTGTCTGACTCGTTGCAATCTAGCGACTCCCTCAGGGAAGTCCAGGGCCTGCACGCTAACTCAGGTTGTTAGTTGAGAAAGCTTGCACAGACTCTTAACATCCTAGCCGGGCGAGCAGCGTGAAAAGAAGCTTCCTGACTTGGGGTGACACTTCTCAGAGAAAGAATGTTGTGATATGTCAGCTAAATAATAACGTAAGGTTTTCTCACGTTAAGTAAATGGATTTTATATTTACATAGCGAACCCTCTGATCTGTTCTATAAGGGATAAAAAAATACTTTTTTTAGAGGGCGACAAATAAATGGGATAGGTTAGCAACCAACCAACCTGTTGGTGATGTACTCCACGTAGCCAATGGCGTCATCTATCCTCCTCTTCTTAGTACACAGAAGGATCCGGTTGAAATTCCCGTACACCACGGTGGAGCCGAGACGCTTGAACTCTGCCACCAGTCTGAGAGACATTAAGAGAGAAGAGACTCATCAAGGCATTCTCCATTCTTCCAGAGAGGAAATACAATACAAGCCAATTTGCGGTGTTTGCTCCCATTAGTCACATATTCTGAAATCGGTTTGTGAGCATTAGAACAAACATTACAAGAATACTGACATTTGGTCTAATGTAATGGTGAGCAGAGGCCGCTGCACAGAGAACACTTGTTTTTATATGATATTGTAATTTCAACTTGTTTTTATATGATATTGTGGTTATGGCTTGTGAAAGCTTTAAATGCACCGTCAATGCTTTCAGACAACTTTATTGTGTGAAAGAATTTTGCTCTAAAATCTTCAAATAAAACACCCCGTTTTCCTATTTTCTATACATTACAGTAGACGTCTTAGAATTAAAATAGCTGAAAATTAAAAATGAAAAGTGGACAAAAAAAGTTAAGTGGGGAAGTCTCAGAACTGCCACACTAGACAGGTCCCCACTCCACTGGACAGGACAGAAGGCAGATTGGGGTTGTGAGAGCATCCATAACGCCACTCACTGGAGGAAGACCTTCTTCATCATGCTGTGCAGGGTGCGATGCAGCGCCGGGTCGTAGAGCAGGGAGCTGGGCGAACGCAGCCAGCGGTAGAAGTGCATCACCTGGTTGTCGGCGTAGACGTTGTGGTACTGCGTGATCTCCCTCACCCAGCCCACCACCATGCTCTTCAGGATCCTGCACCGGTCAGACATCCAATCAAATCAGAGTTCACAGGAAGTGGGTCAAAATACTACCATTATTTCGACAGCGCTGAGCTTTGAGACCAGCCACACAGCGTCTGTCACAGGTGAGGTGTCAGCAGGTCGGGAGTTACTCCAAATCACCTGAATGTGTTGGAGCAGAGGGCGGTCTCATCGTAGCTGGCCACAGAGCTAGCGCCCTGGTTCCCTGACATCATGTCCTCCAGCGAGGCCTGCTGGATGACATCGAAGCTGACGCCCAGGCTGGCTCCTCCCTCCATGTCGTTGACGTGCTGCGATTGCAGAATGGTGTTCACGGCCAAACTCTGCAGGTCCAGCTCCACACACACTGAGACACAGGAGAATGACATTGAAAAGTGCCTAGAAACATGTTTGAAAGCACATGGCCTCTGTTTTAACATTACCTGGGGTTGTGTCTAACTGAGCAGTTCCTAACAACAAGACAATAGTAAGTAAATAAACTGCTGATTTCAGGCTGTATACTGAATGGATCTACAAGACACTGTAAGGCCCGTTGGGTTATGGAGGACAAATGTGTGTGTGTGTGTGTGTGTGTGTATACCTGTGGAGTAGCAGCCCTGAGCGTTGATCTCCATAGAGCCCCTGTCATCGGCCTCCATCACCAGCCGGCTGTCGTCCGCCTCCTTGCCCCCCAGGTCGGGTCTGGCCGTGGGGGACAGCCACAGCAGGTGGTTGTGCTTCCTCAGATGTCTGGCCAAGAACAGGTCCGAGCCGAAGATGGACACGTCAAGGGGAAGGTTTCCTACCGGCAAGTGATAGTACCTGAGGAGGGAGGAGACGGAGGCGTAAGCGACCAACAACCAGGAACAAACAGAAAAGGGGCGTTAAAACAAATAGACTCAATTGGAAGCTCAGACCAATAGAACCAGGGTCACATCCACTGATTGTCCCTGGACACTGCGGGACTGTTGTCCCTGCTCTGTCCCGCCCACCTGGCCATGTCGAAGGCCTGTGACAGGCAGCTGTCCAGGTTGAGGTAGTGTCGGATCATTCGGCGGGCCCCGTGGCGTTGCCAGTCCAGAACGTTGTAGCTGATCTCGTCCACAACGTGCACCGGCACTACGGGGAACTCCTCCAGGAGGGGCATGCCCACCGCCAGGCGCCGCAGCTCCCAGTTGGACTGAACGGCGATCAGGGTGGGGCCGCGACGCTCCTCCTGGAGACAGAGAGGGGAGACTATGAGGGCTGATTTCACGATGAACTGACAGTGACAGAGAAAGGGAACCCTCCCACACTAAAACACCTGGCTCTTTTCTGGCAGAAACACAGTGACAGAGAAAGGGAACCCTCCCACACTAAAACACCTGGCTCTTTTCTGGCAGAAACACAGTGACAGAGAAAGGGAACCCTCCCACACTAAAACTCCTGGCTCTTTTCTGACAGAAACACAGTGACAGAGAAAGGGAACCCTCCCACACTAAAACTCCTGGCTCTTTTCTGACGACTAATGTGAATCTGTGTTAAGCAGACATAACCAATACGCAAAAAAATGACAGAATATTTGAAAAGGTTTCAGGTAGAAAGTCTAAAGCAACTCAGAGTGATACTGTCAGAATCAGGCATTAACAAGGTGAGGTGTGAAGCGCTACCTCGTAGTCGAGCAGTATGCAGTACTACCTCGTAGTCGAGCAGTATGCAGTACTACCTCGTAGTCGAGCAGTATGCAGTACTACCACGTAGTCGAGCAGTATGCAGTACTACCTCGTAGTCGAGCAGTATGCAGTACTACCTCGTAGTCGAGCAGTATGCAGTACTACCTCGTAGTCGAGCAGTATGCAGTACTACCTCGTAGTCGAGCAGTATGCAGTACTACCTCGTAGTCGAGCAGTATGCAGTACTACCTTGTAGTTGAGCAGTATGCGTTGCAGAGCCCGGTGGATGGCCTTGACGTCATTCTCGGCCCGCACCTCAAAGGTGTGTTTTTCGGGTGGCAGGAGCTCCTCGCTGGTCTTCTCCAGCAGCGCTGTACGTTCTGCCCCGTAGAGTGTGCTCAGGTTAGGCATCTGGTTACTGCGAACCTAACGGAGGACGTGCAGGAAGACGAGGGGACTTGATTACTTCCCTTTAACAGTTCCCTGGGAAATTACTCAAAATCTCGTTTGCAGGTTTGTGTTATGCTACCAGGGCGATGTGATGTGTTTTGGCACATAGTGCACGGAGTCTTACCGTGTCCAGGACAAAGATGCTGGCCTTGCGCTGTGAGGGGATGAACAGACCGAACAGGGCTTTGTGGCCCTGGGTGTGGTGGTACAGGTAGATGTGCCGAACACTCCCTGAGGAAGAGCCAGCAACCACACAGATTCAACGCTCTCTTCGTCACATTCCACATCAAGGGTCACATTTGTTAGGCACCAAGCTGAATAACAGCCTGGTTTAGGTTCACATAACCGTACATTGTCAACATTAAACGGACAATGCATCGAGAAACTGTAAAATCACTGAAAAACAATCTTAGCTGATGCTGAGTGTGGCGTGGTCCTACCCGGTTCTAGGTAGCTGAACTGGGCCAGAGATCTCATCTCCAGGTGCTCCAGGTCGTACGCCTCGGCCTCCCGGCCCCCCAGGGCCCGGACCACCTGCTTGTTGACCATGCACACACAGCCCAGCTGCACCAGGGCCCGGAACAGCAGAGGAACCTGACACACACACAGAGGGGTTGTGTGTCAGACAGCTAATGACACAACGTGGACTTCTTTTGCAGGTTACTGGACTCTCCCGTTGGTATGCACCGAGACCAACAGTCGTCTCCGTTCTGTCCACCTGTTGTGTGTCAATGAATGCCCCTCTGGCCTTCTCAGTGTCCTTACTCTGCTCAGAGGTCAAACTACACTAACCCCAATCTGAGACACAGAAAACTGGATTCAGGAAAAAACAACAAGCATCCTTTCACTCCACGGAGAGCTCTCAGTACACGCATGGAGACAAACTGTCCCGCTGTAATCCCCACGTAGGGTACCTGGGTCTCATAGACCCCCTCGATGTCAGGGGCCGAGAGGTCGGCGTTGATCTCGTTGATGTGCTCCTGGTACATG
>JACXGI010001353.1:75143-95532 GCA_016801175.1 Esox masquinongy
CCTGAGGGATCAGGGGTGGGAGCTTGTCGTTTTGTAGAGTCGGGACTGTTGGAAGGCCTGAGGGACCAGGGGTGGGAGCTTGTCGTTTTGTAGAGTCGGGACTGTTGGAAGGCCTGAGGGATCAGGGGTGGGAGCTTGTCGTTTTGTAGAGTCGGGACTGTTGGAAGGCCTGAGGGATCAGGGGTGGGAGCTTGTCGTTGCGTCGATTCGGGACAGTTGGAAGGCCTGAGGGATCGGGGGTGGGAGCTCGTCGTTGCGTCGAGTCGGGACAATTGGAAGGCCTGAAGGATCAGGGGTAGGAGCTTGTCGTGATTCAATCAACCATGAGACTAAATGTAAGGAACCTTCTTGTAGGAGGCTCCCTCCTCCTGCTTAGGGACCTTCTGGTTAACGTAGAACACCCGTGGGATGTTGAGCTTCATGCAGTGCAGGTCACTGCCAATCACAGCCCAGAGCTTATACTGGCCAGGGTGACTGGTCTCAGCAATCTGGGGAGGAGACACACACACACACGCACACGCACACGCACACACGCATTAAAATTAAGTCACATACAGAGGCACCATCGAAGTATTCACAAACAAAAGACAAAATATTGAAATGCGTCTTTTCAACATCCTTTGGTCAGTGGGTCGGATTTCATTTCAGTCTGAACTAGTTCCACATAAAGACACATGTTGGACTGGTTCCGCGCAAAGAATGACCTCCAGTGACCAGCTGCCTGCGTTTCAGACCACAACTAGGCCAGATCTGTGTCCCAGGTAACGTCCAGAACTGAATGTTGAGATCGAATCCTTAGGCCCAACCAAACTCACCTGTACTATCTGCCAGGGCATGTCCATGACGCTCCGGGCAGTGCGGCGGAGGAAGCTCCCCAGGCCCGTGGCGGGGCCCGCGTCCCGGATCACCCCTCCCCCCACGGGCTGGGCCTCGCCGTCCAACAGGCGCCGCCGCTTACGCCGCTCCTTTCTCTGCCTCAGCTGCAGCTCCCACTTCTTCTTGTGGTAGCGTAGCCACACCAAGCGCTCCTCCTGCGTCTCCCCTGTGGGCGGCGGAGGACCCAGGATCTCCCTCCAGGACTGGGTGAGCTCCATCTCCTGGGACACCGCGGCCTGGCTGTCCACGCCCTGGGATGCCCGCTTGCGCTTGGTGCTGATCAAGATAGCTGGCTGCAGCGGTCTGGCCGGCATCCCAAAGTCCTCTATGTCAGCTGCCTGTCCCGGCTCCAGGGCCTGATGGGCCACCTGGGACATGCCCAGGAAGGGGACGGGCGTAAGTGTGTGTTCATGGCGCAAGGATCAAGGCTAGTTGAACATGCTCCTCTCGTTGCCAGCGGACAACGTATTTGTAAACTAACTGGCACTTTGCTGAGTGCTTTCAAAATAAAAACTCAATTTCATTAACTGGGCAATCATTCATGGATACATATTCAATACTTAATGTTAGGAAAAAAGCCAGGGTGAAAGTAGATGGTTGTAGGCTGTTATTTGCATTTCATACTTTATTAAACTGTTCCCATGTTTAGCTGTAAATCAGCTGTTATATTCAAACATCATTAGATAAATATAATAACACCGATAAAAGATCCATATGTGATTTTAAAACATTGGACTTACCATTTAAAAACATACATTTTGAAAAACCATTGTTAGTGTGTGCATTTGTGCGCGTGAGACTGATGTCCAGTGTACCTGTCTCTTGCCCTCGCTGGTGAAAAGCTCACTAATTTTCTTCTGCTTGTAGATGTCATTCTTCTCCAGCAGCTTCTTATGGAGCCAGTCTGGGTGGCGAACTCTGGGCACTGGGTTCTTCACCTGCAGCCGGATCACAGTGGAACCATAATGGGTGAGTAGGGGGCCCAGGGGAAGTCCCACATGGACCTGGAGGAGGGCGGTTGCCCCTAGACACTGGGGCTCGGGTAGTTTTGAGTTTCACCCACTATTGGCCAAAGTTAAGATGTGTGAACTGAAAACGTAAAATGACACCTCGGAGCGACTTCACATCAGAGCCATGGATGAGAGCTGCTGGTTACCTGCTGCAGGGCGGCAGGGATGGTAATGATCTTCTGGATGGCACTGCCCAACCTCTCAATGTAGTAGCCCCAATCGAGGATCTGAACAGAGTCCATGGCTCATTAGTGACTGTGACTCAGCCAAAATGCTGTGGAAATCTTTAATAAGACTTGGGCTCAAATTAATTGCTCAAGCAGTAACACAAACAGCCTTTGCTCTACTGAAGCCCAACAGAAATGGCCGCGTCGAAATAGCCTGGAGACTTACGGAGCGGATGTCCAGGTCGTGGAGGCTGGGCATCTTCAGCCACTTCCGCAAGAAGTGCTTCTTAACGCTGGACTCAGCCTGGAAGATGGCCAGCGGAATGGCCCTAACGACAGGCAGAGAGATAACATTTTGAAACGATCCGCCTCTACTGTCAGCCTGTGGTATTGGCCTGGGTGTCCGTCAGCCTGCCTTACCTCTCCGTGACGGGCGAGCCCTCAGGCTTGCGGGAGATGACGTAGCGACAGCTCAACCCCGCATCCTTCACCATCTGGTCCCCAAGGAACTCCGCCAAACGCTTGGCAGTGCTGATGGACGTGGACTTCTGCTCGCCATAGTCCTCCAGTTTCCTCGACATGGAGCGGTTCTCCGAGATGAGCTCGAACAGCTCCGCGTCCGGCATGTTGGCGGCCTGGGCACAATGGAAACGACACGTTTTGCAGTGTGACGGTAACAGCGCGGTCCATCCCAGTCTCAGCCACACACACACACACACACACACACACACACACACACACACACACACACACACACACACACACTGAGTGAGACATCAGCTTTAACTTTCAGCAGCACCAAGGAGGATATCCATCTGAAAAGTGTCCCATGTCCCCTCGGAAGGTGACGTGCGACAATCAGCATTCTCACCAGTTCACACTAGAAAAAAATTAATCTCTGAAACAAATCTGGCAACAAGTCTCATTGATCAAAATAAAACTATCGTAGTGTAAAAACACTCTTCGCTGTTCGCTCCTAAACCGTAGTGTATTCAGATCCCGTTGACCATTATAAATGGTACAAGCCCTCAGCGTTACACATTCGGAAGCATACCATTTCCAAGCGGACCTCTCTAGGCATCTACAAATGAAAATGTACAATACATTTCTGTATTGTACATTTTTTATTCTAATATTTTGAGATACTGGATTTTTGATTTCCATGAGCTATAAGCCGTAATCATGAAGACTGAAACAAAAAAGGCTTGAAATGTTTCACTTTATGTGTAATGAATCTAGAATATGCGAAGGTGTCACTTTTTGATTTGAATTACGGAAAAAAATGTACTTTTCCACGACATACTAATTTTTTGAGATGCACCTGTATAGGTTGTCCACTCACCTGTCCACCCCTGTGGCGTCTCCATGCAGGGCCGTGTGCCACTGAACAGGAAGGAACTCCACCCGGCTGATGACACGCTCATCCTGCGCCTTCTTAAAGTGACTCTGAAGAAGCTTGAGTGATACACTTCTGAAATCATCCACTGTGAACACGACACAAACATTTGTAATACACTACAATTACAATGAAATGTATCCCTTCCTAAGGGACAATTATTGCATAGATGAAGACAGGTAAATGAGAACATGACAAAAGAAGGAAAATACCATGCTGTTCATAACACAGACACATAGATCAATAATATATGGCTGTTGTCGGATGAATACCTCATCTCCAGAACATACAAAAAGGGATATACAGAAATTGCCGTAGGGTACAACTAACAAACACAGGATCTCAAAACTTTAGAAGCTATTTTGAATCAATTTCAGTACTTCTAATCTATAATGATTAAATGTTCAGAGTATACTCTATGAAGGACATTTAATCCTTGTAATATATATTTAAAAAAAATATAAAAAGGAAATTACCATAAATGGAGTTAAATATTTTTATTCAGTGATTATGAATGTAGAATTGACCGATATGGAGATGCATTCAGCTATATGGAGCAAGATATCACACATACCACACTCCACCATGCTCCGAAACCTCAGGTCACAGACTGGTCCGATGCCATGCACCATAAATACCAGGTGGTCCACCTGAGGGAGCTCCCCATCTGGAATTTCATCATGGTCATCATCGATGCCCCTCTTGACCACTCTGGGTCTGGTCTGTCCATCCTGGGTCGTACCCCACTCGTCCGGCATAGCAGAGGGCTGGAACTGCACGATCACCTGTAAAAAAAATAAAGATTAAAAGGCATCTTCAAAAACTAGAAATATAGTTTTGTCTGGTTCTGCCGACAACAAAGTCCACACAAAATTATGTTTTTTTTCTTGTTAGTGTTCAATAATCATAACTGGTTAACTCTGGTACTTAATGGATTCAAGTGGTAAATGCTTTCATGTATTCCAAAGAAAATATGTATTCACGATTCTGCACAGTAAATTGACATCCTACCAACATACCTTTGGATTGTGCATTACAATAGTTTCCCCAGATGGGAACTCCAGTCGACGGTGCCATTGATTAGTCGACACAGCTTTCTTATATTCGGCCTACATGGAATATATAAAAAAATACAGCCAATCAAACAACGCTCAGGCAAATATTCACCTCAGTCGACTCTTGGGGCTAAAACCCAACACTGTTCAGCTTTATTCTTATCTGGGTAAAAGTAAGACATAAACATCATGTTCATGATTAATTTGAGACCCAGTCAGTGGGAGATCCAGTTTTTTTTATTATAGATGGGACAAACCTCTAGCTTCTCACTGAACTCCTCTGAGTAGGGAATGAAGCGGCTGTCTGTGTCCCCCTTATAGAACCAGGTGCAGCGCCGCACCTCGGTAGGTTCCTCCTCCCAGAACACAGCAGTGCGGATACGGTCATAGAGCTGAACATCGTAGCGGCCCCCGTCGGTGCACACAACCACACTCTCAGGGTCCGGTTGCACTGGAGGAGAATCATTTTAAAAAAACAACCACGTGAAAACAAGCTTTCATGAGACAATCATTTCATTTGGGCATGCGACAACTTTTCTAAACATTTTAAAGAAAATGTAGCTTAACTTTTTTTCATGGACTATGAATCTCATCAATCATCTCACCTGAATTATAAATCTCTTCCAGCTTGAGGGAGTCAAGGATACTGAAGGGAAGCCAGACACTCTTGGACTCAACCTGTTTGCAGAAGAACCAGTGTGGCTGGACAGCCTCGTAAACATTGTAGTTGTATTGCATCATTTGATTTGCAGAAACCACTGCTCCAGCAGTGCTGGACTGATGAGCCATAGAGGGCGGCCCCTGAATCTGTGTCGGAGGGGGCTGGAGACAGAGTTACATTTATATTAGCCTGACTTGTGTTCCAAATCATTAACCAACCAAAGATGGAATAGCGAGAGAAACCAGTGAACGCTAACATCTCATTAGAGGGAAATCTGTGATTACCTTTGTGAACGTAGAGGGTGGGGATTGGAATGTTGGAGCCAGAGAGTTCATAGTGTACGCATTTTGCTGCAGCTGTGGTTGGGGCAGAGACTGGACCTCTGGAGCTGGCATATAGGGTTTGGCTCGGCTGCTGACGGGTGTGTGGCGGTAGGGATTGTAACTCTGATCGGGGGCTTGTGGAGGTGGTGGGGTCCCCGTGCTAGGGGGCGGAGTGCATCTTCCCATTGGGTTCTGGTACACGCCGCTACCAAACGGTTGTGGAACAGCAGGGTTGCTTAGAGGGACAGGGGGTGTCGGGGACATGCCGGCAACACCGGGAGCAGTTGTTGGTACCGATGTTGCCGGCGCTACCGATAGTGACGCTTGGGGAGGACATGCCGGCTGGTTGCCGATGGAGGCAAAGGGGTCACTGCTGTTCACAGGACTGGAGAAGTAGCTGAACGTGGAAGGGGCTGGGGCATTTCCAGAGGCCTGGCCAAGAAAGCTGTCTTCTTCTCCAACATCTACAGAATCATCTTGGAAACATGACAACAATATTCAATATTAAGTTCAACCTTTAAACAGTACATTTTCTCTAGCTGCTACCAACTCAGTGTTAATCCACCCTTTTTGAGAACATCAACTTTAAATCTACAGAACTGTGGCTAGATTGGTCAACAATGTTGACAAATCAGAACACACCTTCTTTTGATGCGACAGCTCTGTTGCCATGACATGATACTGCTGTAGAATTGTACTGTAATTTATTTATCAAGCAACTTGAGTAATTGCTATAAGAAATGACAAAAGTCTCAGTGATTAATCAGTGTATACATTGTACAAGCTTGATGAGAATTAAGCAGCTACCAACAGATACCCAGCGATTTCAAATTAATAACATGGATACAGCGATCAAGTTTACAATGACAGTTACAGTAACCAGCTGACACCAGCCGGTACTTAGCAAGCTAGCTAACGTTAACTAGTTGCTGTTAACTCATGTTGATTATTTAATTATAGGGCCCCTGTTTTGACACTAGCCTTTATCTTACCTCCTGATAACACCGCCGGACCACTGGCCTGACTAACAGGTATAAAAGGTAGATTAAAGTTAAACTCTGGTGCCGCAGAAAACAGTAAATTTGCGCTGGAAGTGGGCACATTATTGTTTCTTCTATCAGCCATTTTCAACCCAATTACACGTAGCCAGGCTTACAGCTTACTGCCGGAGCAGCAAAAACAACCCGGATTTCCGACTTGGTTCTCAATGGTGGCGTTTGCGCTACTTCACTGATCTGTAATAAACGTGATTAGATCAAGCATTCTTTGTTAAGTAGGTGCCGGTAGGTGCTGATTGTAAGCAGATCGCCGATGCTCCGCAAATTCTTTACAGTCTTTATAGACCGGATGAGGGAATAAATACGAGTAAGATTCAGTACTGCCATCTCTTGCTGTGGCTGAGCTACTGCAATTAAATAGAGTTTACATACTTTTCGATTGACTTACATTTGGTTAGTATGTATATGTACACTAATGAATAAAAAGCAATACATATATTATTTAAAATACACAAGTAAAACATTTCTTTAATTATCTCCATACCATCACGAGAGAGCATGAAGTTTTCATTTCCAGTGACGCAAGTTTCCCGCCACTGTGAACTCAGGCTGAGCTGCTGTGCTCTGGGTATTGATTAAGTAGTTGAATAATCATTATTAATATTTTCCGTACTTTTTTTTTTCATAGACCCTCCAAAGGGTTTACCCGTAAACAATGCCTTCATCAAACGATTGGATAAACAACCCACTGGGCGTTGTTGAAGAGATGTTTGGTAAGAAAACACATGCCGTGGAAGTGTTGAGAACGAAACCATGCAGAATCGGGAAGTTGGTTAGCTGCTACTACTACTAGCTACCAAAAACAATACAATAGTTAGCTAGCAACTTAGCTAACGTTAACTAGCTAAAAGTTGTCAGCCAATTAGTTAACTTCATAACTAACCAATTACGTGTTTTGAAAGTAAAAACGAAGTAAAGATAGTATTATCAGAATAGTCTGCTCGGAATAAGTTACATGCTAACACTGAGTTTGGACGTTTACAGTACAGTAGCCAGTTTATAAATGCATCTTGCGTATCTGCTCAGTCTTAGTACTGTAAAATGTGTCTTTCTTTAACATTACCTTTTTTAAAAAAACATTTGCAGATAGCTGGTTAACACAGACTTGGAAGTCATTCATATCTAGTAACATTTATTTTTTTGTATTGCAGCTACCGTACTGAGTACAGTTGGCGTTGTTTCTCATAATTGGTTGACAATACACGTTTACAACTGCGCCCTTGGCTTTTTCGTCGGTGCTATACATTCTTAACAACCTTGTTACTTTCTCCTGATCTACACCCTTCATGTGCATTAATATGGATGTTTTTTCTCCCTCTTGTGGTCTTGCAGTCCAGAGGAACTCAAACCCAGAATGGGAAGCCAAAGTGTTGGAATATTTCAAAGGGCAGTTGAAAGAAAAGGAGGCTTATAGCTGGGTATGGACAGTTGACATGTTACTGAAGAATGCTAGCTAGTTACATGTTTCTTTTTTTGACCTAGTAGTAACACACTAAATGTGTAAATAAATGTTGATCACATTCTTTCTAAAGCTTTTTGTGTGTTTTTATTACAGATTCCATCATTAAATGATGTGCCTTTGCATTATTTGAAGCCCAACAGCCTTGTGAAATTTCGTTGTTTGGTCCAAGACATGTTTGATCCAGAGTTCTACATGGGAGTCTATGAAACCATCGACCACTCAACAAAAGCCAAAGTAAGACTTTTTCTATTCCTCTGGTACAGAAGCTGTAAAATGCACTTTACTACACTGACAACACTGCCACCAGCTGTCAGTTTGGTCCAACCAAACAGTAACTTGCATTGAAATATGTTGATGAGGCCCTGCATTACAGTTGTAGGGAAGACATTACAGTTGTAGTGAAGTATGTTGAAACCTGTGCACATTAAAATGAAATGTAGTTTAAAAAAAAATCCAAACCTGGTTGAACAACTTTTTTTAGCTGTAGGAATCCGTAGAGATTGTCCTAGGGCTGTAACTTATTACTAATTGTATTGTAAAAACAGTGTGCTGGTGTAAAGACACTTCCATACAGGTGTACTGCATGATGCAATTAAGCAATGAACATCCTATCATGCTCTGTGGCATTCATAAAAATGCTGAGAAGGCCCAGTTGATCTACATTTGTGGAAATTGTGGTCAAAAGCATACATTCTATGATTGTGAGGCTTGTGCATTATTGCGTTTACGTAAGGAAAAATAGAAGAGCAGTTCTTTCCGTGCTGACTGCGATTATCAATGCAGGACGTGATCAGACTGTCAACAAGAACAGTCCATCGAGAACTACACAGAGGGGGATATTATAGTAATGTTGCAGTGCATAAACCCCTTATTACAAAGACAAATGCCCATTTGAGTGTTCAGTGGTGCAAAAACCATAGGCACTGGTCTACAAAAAAAGTGATACTGTCAGATGAGTGATCCTTCACCATATTCTCGACAAGTGCATGTGTGGCTTGCACCAAGAGAATGGTACAGGCCTGAAATCTTGACCCCTACATTGAGGCAGTCCAGAGGTCTTGTGTGGTACATTTCCACTTGGTTATGAACACGCAATAGGCTGCACCGAGAGGTGGTTTGGTGCAACTCAGGTGTGCCTGTTATGCTGTGGAGGGCATTTTCCTGGCATGGTTTGGGTTCACTTGTTGCTTTATAGGGAAGGGTCGCTGCAAAGCCTTACAAAGTTATTCTGCATGATCACCTTTATTCTGTGGTGAAACATTTCTAATTTGAAGGGATGGGTCTCTCCCAGGTTGACAATGCCCTGATCCATAGGGCACGAGGAGTCTGTGTATGGTTTAATGAATATGAAAATTATGTAAATCAAATGATATGGCCTTCGCAGTCACCAGAATGTCTTTTGGAAGGGTGGGATTCCATTCCTCCAGTTGAGTTCCATAGACATGTAGAAACTATGCCAAACACCTTACTGAGACACTGTTGTTTTTTCTTTTAACTTGTCACCATTCTGTACTGTATTTGCCAATATCAAATAGGCCAAAGCCAGAACGTGGATTTTGGCATTGATGTGAAGTGCTATGTTGTTGCAAAAATGTTGGCTAGAGAGGACTATAATTTGGCTAATGAAAACACACATTGGTGTTTCCTTTTCGGATAAACATAACGTCAACAAATACGCAACAAACAAAGCTGACAAAAAACTATTATTTTGGTAAATATTTTTATTTTTAATTTGAATAATAACATTGTGAATTGCATTGTTCTTTGCAGTAAAAGCTACTTGAATTCATGTTGGAATACCTACTATTAAATTATTTTGAGGTTTTATCTGAAGACCTTTATCTTTTACTTGTATTGTTCTGAAGTTAGTTTATTTGTGACGTTTGACCTAATACACAGCATACTAAATGAACTGCAAACTGGAAACCAAATATTTTACTTCTAGAAATAAGTAGTTACCATCCTAGAATATTGAACTGCTTTCTAAACATGGGTTTTATTGCAGTTTAAAGTATTGCAATTAAAGGAACAAATGAATATAAGTAGTTTATGTAGGGTGCATTCTGTCACTTTGGTGATTTATGACCCTGGTGGGCGGGGCTTCCAGATTGATTTGACAGATGGGCGGGACATCCGGTTTGCTGTGTGGACTTCCAGTGTGACTTATGGAGTTCCTGTATGACGTGTGTTAGGGCGGGACTTCCGGAATGACGTATGCATGTCTGGTGATTTTGTAATTTATGATTGCATTGATGTGACCATGTTTGATGTTTTACAATGATTGATAAACCCCCCGGACAAATGTTATAACAGGTGCGTTATGTTTGATGTTTAACAAATGGGTCTTAGGGGTTCCGGAATATTTATTGCCTGGGATTTTAACAAGTGCTATATCAGCGGCAAGATGTTTGGTGTTTAACAAAAGGGCACCAGGGTTTTGCAATGCTATAACTCCGACAAGTGCTACAACAGATATCCTACAACCGGTGGGTGTTAACCTTTCATGTTTTATGGGATGATTGGTGTGGTCTGTGTATTTAAACCACGCAGACCCCGGTGATGGTTATTCAGTCTTGCCTGAGTAAACTTACCTACACATTACAAACCATGGCGGATTGTGCAGCGATCAACGTTTTGGGTGAAACACATTGAAAGCTAACAGCTTGACCGCTGCTCAGCAAGTTGGCAAGAGATAACAAATGGACAATAGAGACGCTATCAACATGCCAGCCCCGAATCCATCTACTACACCGGGATATGTTGGCACGGGAGTGGAAGTTGGACGACGGGCGGATCGGTGGATATGTTTTCAACCCAGAGATACTGGAGGTTGCATTTTATGAATTACTCAAATGCCAAGAGTTTAAGGCCAGTGTGACTGATCAAATGGTTGTTAATGCCAGTTTATGGAACACCTTTCGAAAAGTGTTTTATTTGGGCCCAAAACAGGGCACACATAATACGGTAGATGTACTGTTTAAAGTCGTCGAAGGAATGAAGCAGTATGACTCTGTTAGATTGGAGATATTTCCGGAAAATGTCAGCAGGTTAGAGTATGACTGCGACTGCGGACTGTTCGACTGATGTAAGACCCTGAAGCCCTGCCTTAAGCTAACACAGTCCTCAACACAGCATAAAAACAGACAGACCGCCTGTGACTATCAAGCAGTCGGAAGAATTTACGAAACATGTCTCAAGAATACAACCAACCAGAGTTTGATGAACCCGAGGCTGAGGCCTGGCTGTGTGACGCCTTGGCTGACAATGCTGTAGACTTCTACCGTACCCCAGACCCCGACAGCACGATTCCACCAGTATACACAACAAGAAACTACAATTGGCTTGACCGGTTTGGTGATCAGCTAGGACCTCTGAATCTGTCACACCTTTCAAATGCTGACAAGAGTTATCACAAAATGGACAAACACCTTGCAGCCACAAGTTTTAAAGATGATCACAGCGACATTGGGTATGATTCTGGAAAACGTTGTTACATGTTGAAACGTGTTGGTCAAGGCTTTGAATGCATCGGGGTTTCATGCACAGCTGACCGATGTTCACGTGGCCGTCGAGAACTTTCTGCATGAGCTCCAGTTGGAGCCAAACATCACACAGGGACTGAGTGAGAACTGGGATGAATACATAGATAAATTTAATGAGGAAGCTGTATGCGACGCAGTAGCATCTTGGTGCGACAAAAGCAAAGAGACTGCTGTCTAAGGATGGGTAACTTCAGTTGTCGTGTTTACATGTATCTAAATAAATCCTATGTGGCTTTAGCGATTAAACAGTTGATGCGCAAAGCTATCAAGAGTGGAATTGATGGTTGTAGACCTTATAATAACCAAGACCATGTGGGTATAAAGTGTTTTAATAATCTGAACAAGCATATGGAAACGGTCAGGAACACATCTGATGATTGGCTGCAATTGTTGTCAGCATTTGAAAATGTTAGAAGTTTATACATGAAGATGTTTAGAGCATTTGATTCAACACTGTTTGACAATAATTCCACTTTTGATAGCATCAACTGTTTAATCGCTAAAGCCACATAGGATTTGTTTAGATCAGGGGAGGGCCCACCTTTTGGCTCGGGGGGCCAGATCAGGATTGTGAAGTTAAATGGAGAGCCACATTTGTTTTGTGCTTTGTTAATCATGGATGATTTGCAGGCCAGAAAAGGTCAATTAATAAAACCTTTAAACAGTAGGTTCATTATAATGTATAAATAATTTAAATTCAGATGTATAAGAATGGACTGGTAAGTTATGTTTTATTTCCCCTGAAAACTATTTTATTACCTACCACGGGCCGGATAGAATTGCCTCAGGGGCCGTATTTGGCCCACCCCTGGTTTTGATACATGTAAACACATCAACTGAAATTACCCATCCTTAGACAGCAGTCTCTTTGCTTTCGTCGCACCAAGACGCTACTGCGTCGCTTACAGCTTCCTCATTAAATTTATCCATCAATCAATCAATGAAATTTATTTATAAAGCCCTTTTTACATCAGCAGTTGTCACAAAGTGCTTTTACAAAACACCCGGCCTTAAAACCCCAAGGAGCAAACAACAGTAGTGTTGAATTTTAGTGGCTAATCCATGTATTCATCCCTGTTCTCACTCAGTCTCTGTGTGATGTTCGGCTCCAACTTGAGCTCATGCAGAAAGTTCTCGGCGGCCACATGAACATTGGTCAGCGGTGCATGAAACCCCGAGGCATTCAAAGCCTTGACCAACACATTTCAGTCGCAGTGTTAAAACTGTCTCCACGATGTCATCATAATGGGTCTCTAAAAAATAATCAGGTGTGTCGAGACAAGAATCTCTTCTCTGGCTCGGGTGGTCCACTTCACATCCGATGCATGCTTTTTGGAGAATAGCTGCAACAACGTTTTCCAGAATCATACCCAATGTTGCTTTGATGATTTTTAAAACTTGTGGTGCAAAGCGTTTGTCCATTTTGTGAAAACTCTTGTCAGCATTTGAAAGGTATGACAGATTAAGAGGTCCTAGCTGATCACCAAACCGATCAAGCCAATGGTAGTTTCTTGTTGTGTATACCGGTGGAATCGTGCTGTCGGGGTCCGGGGTACAGTAGAAGTCTACAGCGTTGTCAGGCAAGGCGTCACACAGCCAGGCCTCAGCCTTGGGTTCATCAAACTCCAGTTGGTTGTATTCTTGAAACATGTTTCGAAAATTCTTCCGACTGCTTGATAGTCACAGGCGGTCTGTCTGTTTTTATGCTGTGTTGAGGACTGTGTTAGCTTAAGGCGGGGCTTCGGGGTCTTACGTCAGTCGAACAGTCTGCAGTCGTAGTCACACTCTAACCTGCTGACATTTTCCGGAAATAGCTCCAATCTAACAGAGTCATACTGCTTCATTCTTTCGATGACTTTAAACAGTACATCTACCGTATTATGTGTGCCCTGTTTTGGGCCCAAATAAAACACTGTTCGAAAGGTGTTCCATAAACTGGCATTAACAACCATTTGATCAGTCACACTGGCCTTAAACTCTTGGCATTTGAGTAATTCATAAAATGCAACCTCCAGTATCTCTGGGTTGAAAACGTATCCACCGATCCGCCCGTCGTCCAACTTCCACTCCCGTGCCAACATATCCTGGTGTAGTAGATGGATTCGGGGCTGGCATGTTGATAGCGTCTCTGTTGTCCATTTGTAGTCTCTTGCCGACTCGCTGAGCAGCGGTTAAGCTGTTAGCATTCAATGATGTTTCACCCAAAACGTTGATCGCTGCACAACCCGCCATGCTTTGTAATGTGTAGGTAAGTTTACTCAGGCAAGACTGAATAACCATCACCGTGGTCTGCGTGGTTTAAATACACAGACCACGCCAATCATCCCATAAAACATGAAAGGTTAACACCCACCAGTTGTAGGATATCTGTTGTAGCACTTGTTAGAGTTATAGCATTGCTGAACCCTGGCACCCTTTTGTTAAACACCAAACATCTTGCCGCTGATATAGCACTTATCTATTGCCTGGGATTTTAACATTCCGGAACCATAAGACCCATTTGTTAAACAACAAACATAACACGCCTGTTATAACACTTGTCCGGGGTGTTTATCAATCATTGTAAAACATCAAACATGGACATATCAATGCAATCATAAATTACAAAGTCACCAAACATGCATACGTCATTCCGGAAGTCCCGCCTTAACACACGTCATACAGGAAGTCCATACGCCACACCGGAAGTCCCACCCAGCAAACTGGATGTCCCGCCCACCTGTCAAATCAATCTGGAATTCCCGCCCACCAGGATCATAAATCACCAAAGTGACAGGATATACCCTACATAAACTACTTGCGTCCCAAATAGAACTGATCAATAATTACACTTGTTGCAATCTTTTTAAAAGCTTTTCCAATGTTGTTCTATACTCTTCCAGTAATTCTTTCTAAAAAATTTGCAGGTTTTGAGGTTTGGGAAGTACAAAGACGTCACAGAATGTGGGGTGAGTTCTCCAATGCCGTGTTTCCACTGGTGCCGAACACTGGTGTTTTACCCTAAAGTCCAGACTTTTTTCTGTTTCCACTGACACGGGCCAGGGCCAGTTGGCCACAAGGCCATGGCCGAGTGGCCCGGCTCTCACTTGGTGCCAAGCCCCGGACTTTAGGACTTAGGGCGGGGTTTGCGTATTGACGCGTGACGTGGTGTGAAAACGCGGCATGTTCTATTCGAATGGCTTGTTTGCTTTAGGCTTCTTGTAATGGTTTTCATCCGATCTAACAAACAGATCCCTGATAAAATAAAGAAAATAAAACAATAGTACAGGGCAGCAAAGACTCAAAACGGAAAGAGTTGGAACAACCGAAGGTGGTACGATGCCATTGACTCAATAGAAAACGCTGCATGTTGTGCTATTTGAATAGCGATGTATATCATTTACTAAGTCTTTAGGCTTCTCGAAATGGTTTTCATCTGATCTAACAAACAGATCCCTGACAAATTAAAGAAAATTAAGCAACAGTACAGGGAAGCAAAGACTCAGAATGGAAAGAGTTGGAACGACCCAATCTGGTACGATACCACTGACTCAACAGAAAAAAGGAGTGCTGAGACCGAGACATTGCCTGTGGACCCTATTACAACATAAAATTACCTCAGAATCCTCCCAAATCCTTCTATTAAAGGTAGATAGTTTTGACAAAATACTTTTCAAACTAAATAAGGAATACATTGGCTTACAGTTACGAGTGTAGGTGGAGAAGGAGCTGGTCGCAGGAATTTGAGGAAGAAATTAGTTCTATTACTTAAGTTCAAATGCCGTATTGTAAACACACTGAGCATGGCGTTATTGTTTATTTTATTTTACTACCAGAAAAATATTGCCTTATTTTTCGTAACCGGAAAATTAAATCACATTAAAAAGTTTACTCCTCCCTCCCCACCTGAGCCCCTCCTTAAGTCCTTGGTACCAAATGTATAGCGGAAACAGAGAAGTCTGGAGCCAACATTTTGCATAAATCCCCGGTGTGACCCTGATGCCGGGGTAAAGCACCAGGGGAAACGCAGCACAACATCTTCCAAACTTTGCAGCCGTCATGGCATTAATGATGTGTGGATACTATAATATTCAAGGAGGTCAGGGCACCATTTTGACATGTTAAACTGAAGTTGTATGCATGGAGATTTCCTTTGGACCCCGGCATGTCTGGGTTTTAAGGTTCCAATTCCCATGACTGCTGCCAGTAAAATGTGTTCCTCATCTTCAGGTGGATTTAAACTCTCGAAACACAGTGACTGCCGAGAGACAGACCTTCTACTGTGTCCCTATTCCAGGAGAGACCCTTTGGGCCAAAGAGATATCCTTTCCATCTGCGGTGGGATACATTCAACGAGGCATTTTTGGCCAACAAATTAGAGGCACACCAGCGGAAGGACATGTTGCATTTAAGTCATTTAGCAACCGCATTTATCCAGATCAATTTTTCTTGTTTTTTTGTCAGGCATTGTTATGCTTTATTTCATAGGAAAGTAGGGAAAAGTAGTGGAGAGTTTTTTTCCTGAGAGCTGGACTGATTCCAACCCATGCTGAAGCAACACCTGTGAGGCAGCGGCCGCAACCGCTGGACTGCCTTCCAACACATTTTCATACTTCAAAAAAGTTTTGTACTTTTGCATTTTTAGTTGTCCTGTCCAGGAAATTCCCTTAGGTTCCACCTCCAAAGTATGACGCATTCTACAAATATATTTTCACAAATTAGTAGTGGAAATGTTAGTGATTTCATTGTCGAGCTGAGAAATTGTAATAAGGCACTGATTTTTCAACGACCTGTGTCCATCACTAACTAAAATGACTGGTTAATGGAATGATTGTAATCAGAATAGTCTTTAAGACAGTGTTAAGCGATAGAATTTTTTGGCCAATAAGCCATTATACAGGCCGTTAATGTTATGTCTTTTTCCCAGTTGTAGTTACAAGTTAGAGAGCTGTTCAAGTGGATTTTTCCAAGTCTTGTATGGTACATTTCCACTTTATTATGAATGCACAATAGGCTGCACCGAGAAATGGTTTGGATCAACTCAGGTGTGCCTCGTGAAAAGACTGTCACCAGGGTTCCTGTTTATTAAACAATGCTGTGAGAAATAAGGGTTAACCGCCTTGCCGAGGGACGTAAGAAAAAAACTTGCTGGGTTTGGGTTTTGATCTTAGCAACCTCTTGGTTACTAGTCAGATGCTCTAACTGCTAGGCCACGTGCCTCCCCTTGTGGGTGTCAAAATCATATATAAAAAGATGACTCAGCATTGGTATTCCATGTTCTTTGTTTTATAAAGTCAGCATTTTAATGAAGTTTTGTAGAGTTGTAACCTAGATAGCCTCCTCGAGCGGTTCGGTCTTTCTTAAATCAGCCACACACCTACGCCGGTTCTAGTCAAGCCAGAGTCGTCCCGTCCACCTCCTACATCCCGAGCAGGCAGAAACGCAGCTACGAAGAGGACGACGACATGGACACGCAACCCCAGAAGCAGAGGGAACCCCACACAGGTGGGTCTCCACGCAGTCCAAAAACGAAGATTAAACTGATTCACATTAAAGGGCTGAGTACAGCAGGCCTGGACACGCGTCCACCATATACAGTGGATATAAAAAGTCTACACACCCCTGTTAAAATGCCAGGTTCTTGTGTTGTAAAAGAATGAGACAAAGATAAATCAGAACTTTTTCCACCTTTAATGTGACCTATAACGTGAACAATTTCAATTGAAAAACAAACTGAAATATTTGAGAGGGAAAAATAAAAAATAAACTCACAATAACCTGGTTGCATAAGTGTGCACACCCTTAAACTAATACTTTGTTGAAGCACATTTTGATTTTATTACAGCACTCAGTCTTTTTGGGTAGGAGTCTATTAGCATGGCACATCTTGACGTGGCAATGTTTGCCGGCTCTTCTTTGCAAAAGCACTCCAAATCTGTCAGATTGCAAGGACATCTCCTGTGCACAGCTCTCTTCAGATCACCCCACAGATGTTCAATTGGATTGAGGTCTGGGCTCTGGCTGGGCCATTCCAAAACGTTAATCTTCTTCTGGTGAAGCCATGCTTTTGTGGATTTGGATGTGTGCTTTGGGTCGTTGTCGTGCTGAAAGGTGAACTTCATCTTCAGCTTTCTAACAGACGCCTGAAGGTTTTGTGCCAAAATTGCCTGGTATTTGGAACTGTTCATAATTCCCTCCACCCTGACTAAGGGCTTCTTCCAGCTGAAGAAAAACAGCCCCAAAGCATGATGCTGCCACCACCATGCTTCACTGTGGGTATGGTGTTCTTTGGGTGATGTGCAGTGTTGTTTTTGCACCAAACATACCTTTTGGAATTATGGCCAAAAAGTTCAACCTTGGTTTCATCAGACCATAACACATTTTCCCACGTGCTTTTGGGGAACTTGATGTTTGTTTTTGCAAACTTCAGCCGGGCTTGGATGTTTTTCTTTGTAAGAAAAGTCTTCCGTCTTGCCACCCTACCCCATAGCCCATTCATATGAAGAATATGGGAGATTGATGTCACATGTAGCACACAGCCAGTACTTGCCAGAAATTCCTGCAGTTCCTTTAATGTTGCTGTAGGCCCATTGGAAGCCTCCCTGACCAGTTTTCTTCTTGTCTTTTCATCAATTTTGGAGGGACGTCCAGTTCTTGGTAATGTCTCTGTTGTGCCATATTTTCTCCACTTGATGATGACTGTCTTCACTGTGTTCCATGGTATATCTAATGCTTTGGAAATTCTTTTGTACCCTTCTTCGAACTGATATCTTTCAACAATGAGATCCCTGTGATGCTTTGGAAGCTCTCTGTGGACCATGGATTTGCTCTGAGATGCAACTAAGAAAATGTTCAGGAAAATCCTACTAGAACAGCTGAACTTTATTTGTGATTAATCAGAGTCACTTTAAATGATGGCAGGTGTGTAATGACTTCTATTTAACATGAGTTTGAATGTGATTGGTTATTTCTGAACACAGCCACATCCCCAGTTATAAGAGGGTGTGCACACTTATGCAACCTGGTTATTGTAAGGTTTTTATTTTTCATTTTTCCCCCTTGAAGATTTCAGTTTGTTTTTCAATTGAATTGTTCACATTATAGGTCACATTAAAAGTGGAAAAAGTTCTGACATGATTTATCTTTGTCTCATTCTTTTACATCACAAAAACCTGGCATTTTCACAGGGGTGTGTAGACTTTGTATCCACTGTATGCTTTAACCGTTCTTCTAGTCGGCACTGTACAGTTTAGATTAGATTCAACTTTATTGTCATTGAACAAGTATAGTACAACGAAGAGCAAATCGAAGAGTACAGAGAAATTTAAAAGTGAAACAATTAAGAACAATATATAAGTGGGAAGTATACATTTGCAATTAAGGCAAATGCAAGTACAAATGGCAATTTGAAATGTGCAGGGTCGGGTCTATAGTGTGAATGGTCAGTTTGATAACTTTAATATCAAACGTTCAGTTTTTTATTCTCTTTCTCCAGAGCACCACGCCAACGGGGACTCCAAGCGGCAGGAGACGGAAGCCCCTTCCGGCCAGATGACCTCGCCGTCCAACGCTTCCTCCCACCTTGACCTTAACTTTCCCCTGCCAGGGGAGCGTGGACCAGCCTGTCTGGTGAAGGTGAGTCAAATTCTGATTCTGTTTTTTCACTTTTACGTGCAGGTTCTGTCACAAAGCTGTTTCAAAGCACTAGCCTGTTTGTTAGAATATTGAAGTGAACACACCGTAACTCCCAGGTTCTCTGTTGACAGGTGTATGAGGACCCTGACAGCTTCAAGCTAAACGATATGCTGGAGGTCTATGGGATTCTGTCCGTCAACCCGCTCCTGAGTGTCCCGTGTGAAGAAAAGTAAGGCACTTGTGTGTTTTTTTTATTTAACAGACAGAATTAAGACCTGAAGGCCTCACAAGGACAATAAAACCTGAAAATGTGCACTTTTTAGGAACTTTTACTGGTTCCCAGTTAGAAAAGGTAAATTTCTGTCTGTCAGGTTAGGTTAAGTCAATTCTAGCAATTCAGCATTGTTAGGGTTAGTGATAAGGGACAGGTTAGGTTTGGTTATGAAGGTTAAGTTATTCAGGTTACGGATAAGGTAAGGTTAGAGTAAGGGCTAGGATATAGGTTAAGGTTAGGGATCCTGGATTGATTTGTTTTCTGGTCGTCAACAAAAACAGAAATACAACCTTCTGTGTGTGTGTGTGTGTGTGTGTGTCCATATTGGTAACAATGTTCTTCACAGAGACCCCTCAGCGTTTCTACTGGACCCCACAGAGAGCATGGAGACCCCGGAGGAGCAGCGAGCCCACGATCCCCCTGCTTCACTGGTGCCGCGCCTCCACATGCTCCACGCCCGCCCACTCCAACACAACAACCCTCTACTGCCTTCTGGCACAGCGGAGGACCAACATGCCTGTAAGACCCCCCCCCCCCGGACATGAAGTCGTGTGTTTACTCAGGACAGTGCGAGTGGGAGCACTGACATGGTCAATGTTTTGCACAAAAGTTTGGTTTGGGCACACTTATGTCAACTCAGAATTTGGATTCAATTAAGTTCTTTTTTATGTTAGAGGTGTAGGGAAACTTTAGAGAAATATGGAAACAAGTGGGAGTCAGCTCAACTGTTATGTGGGGGGTTTTAACTTCTTTGCATCTTCTTTTCAGTCGTCTCATCTTTCGTGGTTGAAATGGCGTCCGTGAGGGCCGAGTTTCTTGCTTACCTTACTCACATTCTTCTGGGAGACGGACTGGCTGCCGAGTACCTCCTACTGCATCTCATCTCCAATGTGTATGTGAGCGCTGCATACACAGGAACAGCTCCAACCCTAGATTGTTCCCCGGCCTTAA